>LD344965.1:42809-52880 GCA_001465055.1 Ptychodera flava
GTAACTTATAGAGTTACAGTTATGAATAAGTTAAAGGTTATGTATAATAATGTATGGAGAAGACTTTTAGGTCTTCCTTCATTTAGTAGTGCTTCTACGATGTATGCAACAAATCATATCATGTCTCTTGGAGAAGTTATGCGCAGAAATATCTATAGCTTTAAATGTAGACTTGAAAATCAACAAATGTACTTATTGTCGCTATCTCTTCATCAGATAGACTAATTGATAGTCCATTCTTTAAGTTCTGGAGAAAACAACTGTATTTGAAGTAGGTTTTTTTTCGAACAATCTGAGTTTGTATTCATATTCATTTGCTTGATTTCTTTTCTGTATATACACGATCGAGTCTGAAAAAAATAAATAAATAAATAAATAAATAAATAAATAAATAATTAAATAAATAAATAAATAATAATAATAATAATAATAATAATAATAATAATAATAATTTCTGTTTGGATTAATCTGTTACTCTTAAAGTTATCCACACGTTCAGGGGACTAAGATGATGATCTTACATTTATATAATGCTAATGGCGACTACACATTTATATTGCGCTTGCAAATATATAACCGAACAACGCAGAACGCCAACAGAAAAGCACCTAGCACAAGATACAAACGGGTGTTATCATATGACCACTAGAAGCCAATACTCTCTTTATTTTCCTCGACGATCTCCCTAGCAATTCTTCGATGGGAGACGGTGAATCGTAAAGCTCATTAAATAATTACACATATTTGCTGCTGCTGGTGATGACGTCGATGAACGTGATGATGATGATGATGATGATGATGATGATGATGATGATGATGATAATGATGATAATTGTTGTCGATGTTGTAATACCTGTCAAAAATATGTCAATAGAAGAGGCTTCAAAATGAGACACCCCCACCCACCCCACCCACCCCACATGTGGTAGATTAGAAAGGTATTGTAAAACTTTGAAGAGTCCGAAGATCTATCCCCGAGATGTATTGTACCTTAAGAGAGGGCACATGAAACTATCGAAGTTCGTCTCCGTCAATTCATATTTCATGTTGGATGTAAAAACTAATCGCTTGATAAAATAACATGAACAAATCCTGCTTGCAAACATAACGTGCCTTCGAAATGATGGCGTTATGTCATGCGCTCTGGGAGTTACATCATTTTCGGGTTTAGTCTCCAGCCTTTCGTCATCGCAGATCTTACATTGTCTTACTTTACTCATGCGAGGACAGCATAATAGCATACCTGACTTTTTGTTATGAAACCATAACAATCTGTTTCTACAATTGTCAGTTATAAATTGGTGTCTTTCTTTTTAAATCAACTGCAGCTATTTTCCCAATATCGATATTTCTTTCACAGTGGGTGTCGATTCGTAGCTTGGTTATCACGACACATTTCAAAGTCGCCGAATCATTGATTAGTTACAGTTAACCAGCATGGTGCAGCTCTGTCTAGACCGATAGTTGAACAATTGATTGTCCCTGACCACAATCACAGACAGTACAGGGGAATCCCCCCACTGTCTATGCTACGATGTAGCTGTTTTAGTAGCAAAAGTAGAGGACGTTTTCTCAGCTAAAACTCCTAAATTGATAGAGTAGTGGCATCGAATTGCAACCCAATGTATTTTACTGCTAGCGGCAATGACTTCCCTCGTGAGAGGCGACAGCAAGAGAATTCCGCGTACACGTATAAGTAGACGTCGCCGCACTCAACGTCTGATTTTTATCAGATTGTGACTTCCCTGTCTTATTTGGGGAGAGAACTGTAATAGCGTGTACATTATCATGAACTTATCAGTATAAGTGCTCTGATTGCTTAGCGAATGGTTGTCATAGACAATGCCTCTATATGGCTTGCAGGCGGGGCGATAAACTCTGTAACAAAGTCACACAACATTCGCCAGGCATTAGGATGTCTAATCATATTACAACTGTTTACCAACGATGATGATACAATTAAGTGAACAGAGTCGTCGAGGGGGCCACTTTTATTGCATTCGGTGAAGAGGAACGTACACACAATTTCATTGCGGGGAAAGTGGTAGCTTTCCTCTGAGTTCGAAGGCCATACGAGTTCACATTTTGTTGCATGACCGAGTCTGTGGCTATCAAAACAATTGAAGCATACAAATTTCGGTCGAATGACGGAAAATTGTAGATTCTTATGAATATAAATAAAAAATTGTACATTATTATGGAAATGAATAATTCAACTGACGTGAAGTCATGGGTCTGACCTCAAGAGCATAATTATTCAATATTTTATTTCCTGTCCTCTATTTGGCTGACAAAAAATAGCTTGACACTTTTAAAAATAGTATAAAATAGCTCTTACGTTTTCAACTTTCCTAGAGGCCAAATAGCTCCAGAACTTGTCTATGTCATAATGAGTCGACAATGTCCAAGTGCGATATTCTACAACGTCAGAATAGCCTTGTTTGAGGACTATTCCGTGTCTAAAACACAGTGTACAAAGTTTCAGATACTGTAAAATAGTTGTTAAATAAACAATTCAAATTGCGACTTGGGTAATTTCTTCAATCGGCGAAGAAATGACAACTATAAACGATTTTTAAAAATATTCTTGAAATTTTAACTCCACCATATTTAAAGGGCTAGTAGTTGTAGCCTTGGGTATTTTTATCACTGTTTTTTGCTTTCCTTATGGCAACCACAGTTCGTTATTTTACCCCTAAAGCGCGTTGAGATGCACATAATTCTATTTGTCGATTCTGCCTTCAAATGCCAACAATAAGAGGGCATTAGACGGATGCACGCTGCATTGGCAAGCTAAGTTGTGAGCGGTTAACATGCCTTGGGAGTTAAAGAACGTGTAATTGAGATTATATAGCAAAAGTATTGAAAAAATCATCCAAAGTTAAATGTATACAGTACTGCCTCTTTCAATGGAAGAAGATTTTCGTCCATTTTTCTTCCGCTATCATTTTGTGCCATAGATCTCGGCCGATAATGTTCCTGTCAGGGACAGGATCATCGTTCGTGTCTTGTATGGTCGAAGCATAGGGTTTTGAACAACAGGTTAGGGGGCGTTAAGTTATTAAAGCTGCGAGTTGACCGGCCAAAGTCCGGGGTAGTCGGTGGTGGGGCTGGGGATCCATCTGAAATTGGAAAACTGTAAAGTGGGTAACACTTCTTTCAAAAAGAACGGGGAGGGTTCACTTGATCTTCAAAAATTGTCCCTCCTGTCAAAAAGTTTTGCTTCAGAGTACAAATCTTCTCCGTGTGTTTTTCATTTTCTGAAATCAGAACACCGTGCGAATACAAGTTCATGTTAATTCTGTCTTACCATCTCTTTGTCTTAGCAGTCTACAGGATGGTTTTACAACAGCTTTTACCAGCAGAGTGTAAATGGCAGCTTCTTGGTATGCCGTGGCTGAAGTTAGGCAAACTTAGAGTGTAAACTATGAGACATTGCCTAGCATATACATCATACTTAGGCCTATGTACCACAAAGCATAGACTAGTTGATGCAAGTTATTTTAACTCCATGGTGGATCAATATCAAAGTAAGATCTAGTTAGGATGGGACATTATACCCTTATCATAAAACAATTGAAAAGTGTTTACCTACAAGACATGGAGTAGCTTACACCCTTTACATGGGTTAAATATATTGCGCAAAACATTTGACACTTGACGCAAATCAGTCTGGCTTAATGTTGAATATGTCTTTAAGTAGTAATATTCCAGATAAATTGATTAGACTATAGTATTTGTAGTTTAAAGATTAACATAATAAGATATTTGAGAGCACACCAATAAATTGCATGACACAGGCTTATTGATAAAAAGGTTCATGTAACGTATGCCATATGACCTTCTTGTCAATAGAACAATGTATACAGGTAGCCATTATATTAAGCAATTGAATTTATTTCAAGATTAGAATAGACTGGAAATAAACATATAGACAGAGTTTGATTCTACATGAAATAATGCTCGTCGCTCATTTGTGTGATTAAAGGCCTAGTGAGTGTAACTTTTGACAATTGGATTTTCCAAACTTTTTGTTGCATGTAAATCAGCAGCTGTTTCCAGGTATACTTCCCACAGCCTGATGAAAAGTCAGTACTTAGCTTGTTGACACTGGATGTACATCTATCTGTATCCTATTCTGTCAGTTTTGACTTGAATTTAGCTTTCAACATCAATGCACACGACACACTGCCAAGTTGCATTGATGAGCAGAATACAGGGTATTTCAAATTACTATTCCAAGTAGACCAAGATTGCAATTGATACATGGAACAAAAGTAACGGAAGAATTGTCTAAGGTTAAAGTTACTTTAATCAAAATAATGAAATCTACATATTTCCTCTCTCAATGGCGTGCAGGGTTCATCAATTTCTTATCATCTTATAAGGGGTCAAGAAAAAGTGTTGAGTGGGTAGAGGTTTTATTACTTTCGCGTATGCGATAGACGAATTTGCCGGCTATACTAAATGAAAGCTCCCTTAAAGGCGTGGTTTTAATTAGAAAGTAGATTTGAAGTGAAGATAAAGGGGGTTTTGCTGTCATAAATGTGAATGCAGCTCTTAAAGGGAGGGGTCGCTGGGACTTGACCTGTGCGACTTTCTCGTTACTTTCGCGTTACTACGCGATATCTGAAGGCATCACGTCAACGTAGCTGAAACATTAAAATTTACGATGTACAATATAAAAATAATACTTTAACCAACACCGATTGGCAACGTACCTTGGATACAGTGTTTACACTGGTCTTACGAGTCCCATACAACCCTCTCCCTTTAAAGCTACACACCACAGGTCACGATCAGTCATTCATAACTGAAACTTTAAAGCCATCACTTGAAATTGACCTGTCGATTCATTAATGTCGACGTATTGTAATTTTACAAAATACCTTATTTTCTTCAACGTGTCAAATTAAATTCAACACATATTTTGTCAACGTCACGTTCAATTTCCGATTGTAGTTACCTTTAACATCAGTTCAATGATCACAGCGATGTAAAATGTTGAGAAAAATAGCGGAATGAGTTAACACCGTAAAAGCGACGAAGTGTCAAACCTACATTTCATTGCACTTGCATATTACTTATTTTATTGACTCATCATTTGTATAATTGATGAAAATGAAATATGGATACAATTAGTCCCACACTGCCTCATGTTGAACCATTAAAAATGATTAAATGAGCATGGTTGACTTCTTTACGCCTCTCTGCTGTCGCTCGATGCTCTCAACAATTTCAAGGGAATTCAGTGAGATGTAGTAGCGCTATGGCAAAATCTCACAGAATTAACACTCGCCAAACATCCGGGCTACGTGGTAATTGGATCACACTACTGGGCAACGCTCTATCATTCCAGAGTAGAAAACATCTGACAATTGCTATTGTATGTCGTCACTTAGCTTGCGGGCGTCACATACGTCGAAATGTTAGCCACTGGCGGTTATCAAGTAGCGGGCTCACTATCTCCTTGGTATACTGCTAATCATTTTACAAAAGTTGTTTAAGTATCGAATGCATCAAGTAGAATGACATTTAGGAACGGAATGTCATCTGTCGTCGCTCATTCATTTTTGTTGTCAATTTCAGGGACTACGTACGTCACGCGTTCGCTTGGTCACGCATCATCAGCACCGTACACGTTCGTGATATATCAAGCTGACTGACCTGGGCAGACAAAATCGAGTAGGTTCACTGATCTTTGGAGAAACAAATGTAACTGCCGATGTGCGTATTTGCAGGGTCGGTCTGATCAGAAATCCCAAACGGAGGAGGACAATAAGTCTAGGCACAGATACGATTCTTTTCCCACCTGTTGGTTCACAACGTGGTACATGAGAGGTGATTGGAGGTACATACGTGTGTTTACATGGAAACTGAAAACGTGTGGGTACTACAGACATAAAACAGGAACATAGCTTGCGCAGTCGCTTTCATTGGCAACCCTCAAAGCCAATTAGGACACAGTGCTTTTAATTGACGAATGTTTATCGAGAACTCATCACTGACGTTTGTCTGTTTGGGCGCATTTCGCAGCGGAAACAGAGACCCAAAGGGAGTCGCTGGTTCGGCATCGGAGACCAAGCTGCAAGCATCTTGTTCGTAAACCGGACAGAGCTTCTGTTGGCGTTCAGTATTTGGACGTCGTTGTATGCTTTGAGTTTGTTGAGAGGCTTCGTTGACTCCATGGCAACTCATCCTACAACCGGAGACGACGAAGATTATTCGTCAAATTCTAGCTGGAATGACTCATACATCGATTTGTATAACGTGCACAGATTGAGTCCCAATACCGTAGCAATATTGACCGCCATTTTCGCGGTTTGCGTTGCTCTCTCGTGCGTCGGTAACTTCGTTGTAATCTGCGTCATGACGTGCGGGAAGAAGAAAAACAAACCATTCAACAGCCTATTGTTAAACCTGGCTATCTCTGATTGGAGTTTAGGGCTTCTCTGTCTGCCGTTCCTGTTCGCCTACACCATGATGTCGCCCGAGTGGATATTCGGAGAAGCTCTGTGCGTTATAATTCCCTTTGCTCAAAAGGTAAGAATCTGAAGGGTGTTTTATGCCAGATCGGGGCATGCCAACGGGAACATAATAAGGTAGAATGCGCCGGGACCGATATTTTGACTCTCAATTTTTTTCCAAGGGGCTTGATCTACCACTCGTGGGGGTTCATTTTGAAGCTCTTGGAGTAAGGAAAGTTGTCTATGCCTTAGTAAAATAAAAAAAAATATTGTTCTCCAAAGTTCATTCACGGGTATGGCGGCCATTTGGAATTTCAAAAATTGGTATACTCTGGGTAATTTATATCTATAGTACAAACGTTTGCTTATTAACCGTTACATTCTTGATTTAAAGGATGATAATGGTTGACTGTTTCCTTGGGAAAGTCTAAACAAGTCTAGGTATTTACTTTAGCGTATGCCTATTTCAACTTTATATACGGCGATTTCTTAGAATTCAAGATTGGAAAGGATACCATGAACAACGTGAAAGAAAGAAAGTTAGAAAAATACGTGTCCTTTACTGTTCTTTAAAAAATAAGTTGTAGCTACAAAGCCAAATTCTGTGTCTTACAAGTAAGTAACGGACAGAAATTCCGCCATCGAAAAATTGCCCCTGTTTTGGTGGATGTTAGTGTTCCAGATATAATACTAAAAATTGTAGATGATGAAAAAGTTAAAACGTTCATTTAATAGTCGCTTCATGGACAGGTAAGTAAATTATCAGCCGCAGTCCCGCTGATAGACAGTTCGAGGAGTGACCAGTAGCAGTAATGGCACTGCCGATAGTCGGCTGAAAATATGGTTTGACCCCAGAAAATTGCTACAAAAAGTTTCTCAACGGTTTTTTATAGAGTCAAATGCGCTTAATAACATAGTAAAAGCTACCAAAATCTGACCTCCGGAAAAGTGTCATTTTTAAGATGGCGTCCAAGATGGCCGCCATATACTTAAAATGGCCATAACTTCTTAAATATTAAACCTAGACTAGTGATGTCTGTGTCTACCACCATGTTTTAGTGGTTTAGGGCTCCATGTACCATATCTAGATTACAGGCAAGTGATCATAAGTCCCATAATATGCATATTTATACATGTATTAAAAATAAGTCCCATAATATGCATATTTATACATGTATTATAAATAATCACTGTCACATTCTTCGTCCGGAACATGTTGCTCATATGGATTTTCACAATATCCGAGGTTAGGTAGTAAAGGGAAAGCTACTCCACATATCGTTCATATTTGCGTTGTTTGC
Source organism: Ptychodera flava (assembly GCA_001465055.1). Lineage (NCBI taxonomy): Eukaryota > Metazoa > Hemichordata > Enteropneusta > Ptychoderidae > Ptychodera > Ptychodera flava. The sequence continues at coordinate 50,578 of LD344965.1, forward strand.
GATTTGTGTATGAAATTTTGTATTATGTAAGTGTATATCATGTTTGGCTGTTTTGGTACATACCAGTATGGGTACCGAAGATCAACAATAAATATTGTTTCTATCCGTTCAGTGCAGGAAAATTCTACGTTGATTTCTGCACAGTACAACCAGAAAAAACAACAAGAAATATTTAAACCAGAAAAACAAGAATGACAAAAGTAAATAACGTCTGAAAGTTTAGGTGCTGGAGGTCAACTTTAGCAACATGCATAGCAGAAACAGCTAGTCCCTCTTAGTTTGAGCAGGTCTGTTAATATGTAACAGTTTATAAACAATGACAGGAAATGTCTCAAGGTCAGTCGAGTAGCCTGTTTCAGTCACTGGCATGCCACCACCCCTGCAATTTGCAGGATTTCCCTTTTTCCTTCCTCATTTGCACATTTTGACACTGACGTGTGCATTTGAACAACGCCACATCTCAACCAATGCATCTACCTGTACACCAAATACTGAGATGGCAGCTTTGGCGGTAAGGGAGTTTTTGCGTGTGAAGGACATACATCCGCACATACATTCCCACATACATACATACATACATACATACATACATACATACATACATACATACATACATACATACATACATACATACATACATACATACACATACACACACATATACATACATACATACATACATACAGACAGACAGACAGACAGACAGACAGACAGACAGACAGACAGACAGACAGACAGACGCCACTGACTCACCATATAAGCTCTTTTTGGTATTTATATACATACCAAATATGTGCTGAAAATGAAATAGAACGCATTAACAGAGAAATAGACCATAAAAACTGAAAAGGACAGCTTGAACAACAAAAAGAAAGAAAGAACGCCACCAACAATAGAGTAGTCTCCATAACAACATATAGCCCGTACATCGAAACGACAAAAATCAAGCAAGCCTTGACAGAAACCTGGAGTGAACTTGAAAAAGACGAAACACTATAAAAACTGTTCCGAAATCAACCAATAATCGCATTTAGAAGGAACAGAAATGTAGGCGATACACTTATAAGCGCCAGACTTCACAAAAGCGACAACAGCTCGAACTCAGGTTCACACGAACCTATACAAACACAACAAGACCAAACAGTAGACATTCTAGCTTTCCTACTTGAACAACAAACCTAAGTGGAACAACATACTAGCAAATAAAAACAATCAACCATTCAACACATCTCACCAATCAAGAATGAATTTTAAGCGACTGATGAAGAAAACTTTCTTTTCGAACGTAGCGCCAAAGGATCGCAGTGTCACACTAGTCTCGCCATGGCGAAGCAACATTTTACATAAAATAGCCAAACATGATATACATTTATATTATACACAATTTCATACACAAAACGCAAACATCCCAAATATGAACGATATGAGGAGTTGATTTACTTCGCTACCTAACCTCGGATATTGTGAAAATTCACATGAGCAACATGTTCCGGACGAAGGATGTGACAGTGATTATTTTTAATACATGTATAAATATGCATATTATGGGACTTATGATCACTTGCCTATAATCTAGATATGGTACGTGGATTCCTAAACCACTAAAACATGGTGGTAGACACAGACATCACTGGTCTAGTTTTAATATTTATGTAGTTATGGCCATTTTAAGTATATGGCAGCCATCTTGGACGCTATCTTGAAAATGACACGTTTACGGTGGTCAGACTTTGGTAGACTTTTACTATGTTATTAAGCACATTTGACTCTATAAAAAACCGTTGAGAAACCTTTTGTAGCAATTTTTAAGGGTAAGGTCTTTTTTTCATAAATGCAGCCGACTAAATACTTTGCTGGTGATTTGTCGGTCTTCCTAAATATTTTCAAAACATCAATACTGGCAAATACAGGCTTCGATATAGAAATCACGGAGTCCGTTGCGCAATTTAAACAATTCGGGTACCTTTCAACTCTTGAGTAAATCATATTTTCATTCGTTGATTTAGCACACCTGTCTCGTAACTCGTCGTACGACTAGTATACTGTGTGAATGCACCCTTTCATACTTGAAATTGCAAGTTCTTTTAAGTAGGGGACTTGATCCCAGGGATCAAGTTTGTTCTAGTCTGTAAGAGGATTGTGAAGGTGTCATATTCTTTAGTTGTACTTGGGCCTCAGCCCAAGTACATTTGTTTTCGTTCCGTGGGAAAAAACTCTGTAAGGTATAACCATTTCTGGCTGAGACCAGGGAGGGCAAAATGTCTTGGCTTCATCTTTCTTGGCATAATAAATGGCGTAATGAT
>LD344965.1:58944-116663 GCA_001465055.1 Ptychodera flava
AAAATATAAATATGAGAGAGAGAGAGAGAGAGAGAGAGAGAGAGAGAGGGAGAGAGAGGGAGAGAGAGGGAGAGAGGGAGGGAGAGAGGGAGAGAATAGGTTGAGTTGCATTCATGCCTTCAAAGTTTGATAAGTTTCTTGCTGGAGGCTTCCTGGAGTCGCATCTGCTCGGTGTAGAGAGAGTGCACAGAGTGCACGGTTACTACTTCGGAATAATTAAATCTCTCTCTCTCTCTCTCTCTCTCTCTCTCTCTCTCTCTCTCTCTTTTCCAAGACGGCACAAATAGTCAGTATATTCACAGTAGTGGTAATCGGCGTCGACCGCTGTCGAGTTGTGTTGTTTCCACTGAGACCAAAGCTCACAGGCAAGCACAAAATTATCATCATCATAGTGATATGGATTGTGGCAATATCGCTATCGAGCCCAAAGATCGCCTACTATCACTATTTTCACATCCCGGCGCTTGGCATGGGTACCATATACATTTGCAACGAACGATGGCCGGACGGACACTCGGAGATACACGTCTGGGTGATGTTTGTGCTGACATACGTGATTCCCTTCATCATTCTCTGTCTTTGCTATTTCATGGTCGCCTTGAAATTGTGGTTTCGCACCATGCCTGGGCAGGTGGATTCGAGACAGATGCAGGAACAGCAGGCGGCCAATAGAAAGGTACGAATCACCATTCAACCAATTTTCCTTACGGGACACTATTGGGTTGCTAACGCTCACATCTTTGTTAAAATTTAGATTGCTATTTACATTAATCTTGCATGTATCAAGTGTACATTAATATTAAGATAGATGAGTTCCGGCTTAATATAAATACAGACTGACAATGTCTAAATTCTGAAACATTAAGATTGAAAAAATTCGGTAAAATAAAATTTCAGTCTCGAAACATGAATTAATCGTACAGTCAGAGACTGTGGTCATTAACCCATGATTATCAATTTCGCCTATTCAATTCATGCAGGCATTTCTCAATCATGCCAAGAGCAGCCATTGGATTTCATCCGGGCAGATGTAGCAAAATCCTGTGGTGAAAGGTTTAATTAGTATACAATTATGCAAATATTCCAAACCTATTATCACCTTGATTGGGGTCTTCTCCAGCCAGCTAACTTGCTGAAACAGATGATCTCCTCAAGACAAATAACAGGCATTTTGAAGTCTTTGCCTTTTATACATCAAATAGAGGCCAAAACAAAATCACAGACAAACATAGACTGTCTATAGTTGTCTGTGACAAAATCTACCATCAGTATGCCTCATTGGTAGGCTGGATTGGCATAGCATTTACTTATTCAAAGTACAATCTAATTATACATGCCACATTTATTCTTACAAATGTTAGTGAATACGCTCACATCGATATTGTTATTCCGGTAACTTTAATCGCGCATAAAGCTTGTCTATCGTCGTTTGAGCCTGGACAAAATCCCCTGTTACCTAATATCGTATCAGCTCTCGGCCCTACCACAGACCTGTCCTGCACTCGCTTTGCAATATAAATCCATTTTGTAGTGTCTGTACATTATGACCAAACGGACTGCGCTATTTTTGCGTATAATTTGGATCCCTAATTCTTTCGTCAAACACGATAAATTTTGCTTTATATTGGAAGGAATTTGGTTAAATCTTTCTCACCCTGTACCACAAAGGCATCCACAATATTCTTTACACACCTGTAACAGCGAATTACTCAGGTTTTAACTTCTACCAGGGCCACAGGGATCAAAAGAACCCAATCAATCAATCAATCAATCAAATATTAAATAATTCGGGACAGACCTACTCATTTCAAAGAGATATGTTAGAAGGAAACAATTTGGGCTTTTTGATCATGTAGGGAATTATGTCCGCAAACGTGTCTCACAAATTTTTAAATCGAGTTTATTGGCTGCCCATTGGACCTGTGAGTTTGCTGCTTGATTGGATAAAAAACAATTTCGAAATCATACATTTCTTTTAAGGTGTAAAAATCCAATCATTCATCATGTCAAGGTTATTTTATCATCACAACTCTGGCAAGATAAAGGTACATGCATACAAGATGCATCAATATCCAGATGCCATAATATCGTTCTCACACAAAATCACGCGCACTCAGTTTGTACAGTATTGGAAGTTTGTAAGATCGAAAACAATTTAGTGATGTCTCCTGATGATAATAAATCTTCATACATTGATATTGATGTCTTTTAATATTTCCTACGAGCTCTGATCTAATATCTACAAGATTTATTGTCTTACCTAAGGAAGTCGCTATCTCACAAAATAAATCTTCATATTTTCTTGCGATTGTTTAATGACACCAAAAAATTGATATTCTAGAAATGCTCAAATGGTATCACCTTAAAGGAAGGAGCCTGCGCGTACATATATATATATATATATATATATATATATATATATATATATATATATATATATATATATATATATATATATATGTGACAGTTACCCTTCAAGAGGCATATAGACTTGTCCCGGCAATTACAATCAGCTGGTCGATCTTGACGTTGGCCCCCGGTGATTACTTTCTTATTATGTGATTTGATTATACTAGCCATATTCTTCATACAACTGTAACTCACTTTAATTGTGTTTCTATTGAAGATCTTATGAAGCTTAGACCCCTTTGGAAGTGTTTGTCAACAAGTTGAAGGAATGTCTTGCCAAAAGCCAAGCGTTGTACAAAACACATTATTTCAAAGTACTAGTAGTAACATACTGCAGGATTCACGGTCAAAGGGTGGTGAGATCGAGACCCGGGCGTGGTCCGAGTATCGGACTATGAGTGAAGAGTGAGTTGATGACTCGAGCATGTTGTGTATTAATGACTCTAAACAACGATATTCAATAAATGCTTACCATGGTGTCCAACTCCTCTCCTCAGTTAGGTATAGTGAGTGATTACTGGGTGCTTTATCCCGTCAATAGGGTTCAAACCCTCTGTATAATGGAATAAATGTAAAAACATGAATAAAACGTGCGTTTACTTGTGTCACATGGAACGTTCTCCGATTGCGAAGGAATTGTTGATGACCACGCTGTCTTGGCATTCTTTTCATACAGTTTCTTTTTTGTTTTCTGCATATTTTTGTGACTCAGGCTGTCCGAACGCTGGTGTCGCTCGTTATCCTATTTGGGGTTTGTTGGCTTCCTCTTCACATCTACAATTTATTTTTGATCACCTACAACCCTGAATACCTGAGGACACAGCAGGACGCTACGAAGATCAGCCGAGCCAGCATTTATATTTGGTTAATCTTCGCGGATACCGTCTTCAATCCAATCGTCTACATTTTCATGAGCGACAAATTTAGGGTGAGTGCAAAGCTCCATTTCGAAGGAAGCTTACATTTTACTACTGGTAGAATGTTCATTTGCATTGGCTAAGGTTTTTCAAGGCGGGGATCATGAAAACCAAAGGCAACCCACACCAATACGTGCATTGATTAAGGTGCAGTTCGATATAGCATCTACACAAAAATGGGCTGCTCGTTGGAAGAGATGTTGGAAATTGGGATCTAAAATCTTTGATTTTTGATGCAACAGCGCGAAAAGCAACTTTCGGATTGAATACTTTTTGTGGCGAATTCAAAATTATGTTGATAAAGTAAGCGATTAAATGTCGAAATGTAACATAAAGTTGCCCATGTATGACAGACTCCCCCACCACTGACATATTCAATCTGTTGGTTTAGTGCCAGCACTTCACTTCAACGGTAAATTTTGATTATTGTCTCTATCATTTCATGTGTTTCTTGCATAGGACACCTTCAAATCCACACACCACAGAGCTGGAAAATCAAACTACATCCATACTCATGTAGTTGGATAACAATTTTCAAAAGGAAAAGTCTAACAAAATAGCCTAGGCTAAATTTTAGTTGTAAAATGTTTTCCTTTGGGGCATGTCTTTAGAAATTCATTGTATACCAGCTTTGGAAAAAAATTTCCTATAGTTACCAAAAGGAAGGGCCAAATTTCAATTTTTCCTAGTTCATTCATTCTTGTTTTGAAACTTTTGAAATAATTCGCGCTCGATAAAAAATACAGAAGACTCGAGCAGAAGCACTATACATTATGTTGTTCGGAATCATCAATTGTTATCGTTATTTCATGATAATTACGCAAACTCATAAATGGAGCTTGCTTTGAGCAATAAACACAAATTACGGCATGTAATCCATTTCAGTATTGGTCAAGTCTGTAGATATGCATGGCCGTCCTTATCCAGATTCCCTGACTAAACCTTTCCCGGACCATCCTTTCCCGATTGCTGACCAACATTTCCAGAAGTCTGACAATTTTGACTGTTGGCAGGTCATCTATTTGCGATGCAGTATCTAGTCGGCGTATCGTTCATTTCCTCAATACATTACCCACTTCCCTTTCAGTATAATGCATTTTATTGATGGTACTTGTACGCTAGTTCAGTTCTCGTACCGCGTCTGATCACGGACTTTTCACACGTTTAAAACTTTTTACTGCAGCATATAATATGCTTTGACGGACCAAGTATTTCACAATTGTTTGTCATTCGTGTTCTCAAGGTTCATAATGAAAAAAACACACGCCCTTTCTCGTGATTCCGAGAATAAGTATGGATAATTATCCTTCCTTGATCCGCAACAGACAGTTTATGAATCACTCGACATTAGAAGGGCCAGCTGCTTATTAAACTGCAGCAACCTCTCCCCCCCCCCTTCCACGCGCCTCAAGGAAACCCCTTATGTTCCAACAATGGAGATCATTAGCCCGATGTTTACCTGGCGCACAGCTGTCCTTTATTACGCTTTTCACAAGCATTAATCTTATTCTGAGCAGGTCCATAGTATGACCAAATTGTGAAGGGGTAGGGGACCCCCCTCCTCCCGCAGGCTACAGCCCTGCTGAGGCTATAACATCATATGTTTATAAGGCTTCTGGTCTCGCGGCGTCAGGCGCACAAGACCGATATATAGCGATGAGGTGAAGTAGGTTCACACTGGAAAAAATGATCGGGCATTAGAAATGTATATTGTCACGCATTAGGACACAGAGGTGCTAATTTTGGCATCGATTGAAAGACCACACTACATCATTTTGTGTTCAGCTCACATAGTTCGTAGTCTGTTGGTTCGAGTTGAGGGCGACTTGTTTTTCATCGCCAGGCATTTGTTTCATAGCCTGTCCTCTCTACATCGTTTGATGTTTGTTCATCCCTTCGGCATTTGATTTTACCTTGATGTGCAACCTTTTTGCATCCTTACAGTCTACATTCAACGTATGAGACACAGGTCATATTTTAAGACAAGCACGGTTTTCTTCGAATGGATTAGTTCGCAGTCGCTGTCTTCTCATAAATCTGTGTCATAGCGCAGATGGGATAAAAATACCTGTACTAGGGATGGCGAGAGAGAGAGAGAGAGAGAGAGAGAGAGAGAGAGAGAGAGAGAGAGAGAGAAGGAGAGAGAGAAGAGCAAAAAATGTATGATATCCTCAATATTAATAAACAAAACGCGTTTACCGTCTCAATTTCAGAAAGATTTCGGGCGATTTACGTGCCGCACAAAACGAGCTCTCGGTATGCAGGCTGATGGTTACACCGAAGCGAACAGCAACGCCACAAGTTACACCTCAGACGGGGAGAGGAAACGATCGGGCACCGGTAACTATGTGAACATGCGTACCCTGTAGCGGGGAAGTAGGAACCAGTGTAGCGAAAGTAAAGTTTATTGAGTGTGTCAAGCAAGGGTCTTGTAGGGTTCGCAAACGAACTTGAAGCAAGTGATGTGCCAATGGCAAAGAATGATGCAGTGTTTTACGGATGAGGTTCTTACTTGGCGTTTGATCACAATAATTTTATATCTGTTGCATCAATCATTATCGTTAGCAAATATATCGAAATTGAATTAATCAAATTAGCGCTTACGATATTATCTCCGTCACTATACGTACTCACTGTACTATTGTACATTGCACTGCACTTTAACAACTTGGTCACGAATTCTTTCCAGTTCATAAGCGTGTAAGCTCATAGGATACAATAAGTCTTATCGGTAAGATTTTATGACAAAAATTGTTACAGTACATGTATATTTATTGAGAGCATGCGCTGACAGAATCCGGCATATGTGAAGGCTCGGACGCCCGGTTTGACCTACACAGGTGCTCTGCGCTCTTTTATTCATGACACTGTACGTAAACTAGTGTAATCATTACGGTCGAATGTCAACCTTATTTTCAGAAGTAGAGACTAAATATGCTACGTTTATCGTTTTCTACTATTTCATTGTGGTAGGTACATCGGCTGTGCACAGTGTATCATAACTTTGTAGTCCTTTTCGCAATCAATGAAAAGCATGCGCAACAACCAACAATGAAAGGATTACCATTATTGAACATCGGGTCTGTAACGGAGTGTGCACGAAAATTTCTCTCGGAGATTATATAAGAGAAACATAACTGCTAAAGTGCAGCATATCTGATTGGTCGTAACGTGAAAATTACAGTGCCAGGTTCGGTGCTAGAACAGTAAACACACGCGAACTCCTAGAGAAAAAATTCCTCCGTATACTGTCATATGTCCATATCAACCCATGTTCACAACTGATGTCCCCGTTTTAATCGGCTAAGTCCATGTTTGCACTGGCGGGTTTAATCACTAAGCTAGCTTGTTCGTTGGTCAGCAGAGACCAATTTGTGAATTTTTTAAGGAAACAAACAACAGTTTTATTAATAAATCAATGCCACCAGCCATTGTCACAACGTACCCTGGACTCCGAGGCTCTTACCAAGACATTTAGAGGTTATAAACGGCAAGCGAGGGTATTTGGTTGCGGATATAAGATCTCTGGGGTGAAAATTAGCATGTCCGATCCATTTTTTGAAAACACCTACATGTACGATTAGGACCATTAAAACCATCCACAATTTAACGCCACTAGAAAACGACTCGCCGTTTGAATTAATATCGTTAACACTTTTGACTGTTATAAACTTATATACATACTGAATGTTTTTAAAATATGAAAACAGAACTTTGAATCATGATGTTGTAGACATAGTAGAAATTTTCGTTCAAAGTTTTTGCTGAAAAACACTTAAATTTTCGGTTAATACAACTTTGAAGACCATTATCCCAGGCAAACATTTTAGATATGTTGTAGACTTTTCCCCGAAAAAAACTTTAATTATTATTATGGTTTATTTCATACTCAATTTGCGACCCAAAGGTCAAATAGAATGAGTGTACAATATATAAAAAAAGTCCAAATGTACAACACAGTTTTTTTTTAAATCTATATAAAATATAAAAAAAACTTAAACTACTCCAGTTGAAATGTTGATTCTAGTAATAAATGGAATATTTTGTGAGCTCAGGGTCATTACGTGTCATTTGGATTATTCAAAAAATGTTAGTAAGAGAAAAAATACCGACATAACAAAGGTGAAGCAAGAAATATAAGTAATTAAAGTGATAAACTTTATTAATGTAATATATATTGATAATGTTGATGTGTTGTATATTTCAAAGTGATGCCACATTCTACTTTCCATGATTAAAAGCAGAACGTCTTCAATAAATTTAGTCCATTTTAATGCATTTTTCCTTTACCTTTAAGGATAATTCTTCGTTTAGATATCATTATTTGTCACAATTTATTATTGCAATGTGATAGTTTTATGGTATTAATCTGCAAAAGTGAATTGAGTGTTCCGTGTGTCAATATATCTATGTCACTTATTCGTCCTTGCACATCCGCAGCAAAATATAAATGCAAGAATGAAAAGATGACGTCAACATTACGTCATCGTCAATCATCGGGAGATGCATATCAGCAGATGGATACAGAAAATAGTGCTGTCTTTTGCGTGTTTTTTTTTTCGTGTGTACAGAAATGACGGATTGCAGTTAATGCATAATATTAGTAATTAATCCGTTTAATGTTTTGATGAGGAATGACTGATGGATGATATATGGATTTAGATACTGTGGATATGTTATAATAATATTGAACGTGGGTACATCGGGGACTCACAAGCTGTTACATGTTGGCATATATACCGCACGGGCAGACTTGTACAACGTTCTTTGTTAATTTGCAACTTTTTTATCGGTAAACTTGTTGATTTATTGATCTATAAATTAAAACTTGAACATTATTTCAAAGACTCTGACTTTTGCTCGTATTCAATATTTAGGCCTATAAGCCACAAAGTTTATTAATTCACACCGCACCGACCCGGGGTATCGAAGTCGCATCCATATTCGTCTCTTATATAATGTCCCAATTTGTTGTGTTTTGCGTTCATGAAAACGAAGGCTCATCATTGCAGTTAATGAAATTTAATGACTTAAATTTTTAGTCGACCAGTGCTTTACTTAATCCCACCCTACGTCTAAAATTGTAACCGATGTAATTTGTCTAACGAAATTAAATTTCTGCGCGCATTTGAAGTGCTCTAAAATCCCGTTTCAAGAGATGGATGTACTTTTGAACATGATTTAAGTATAAATCAATTGTACTGAGAAAATCTGACAAAAGATTTAAAATCAAACTGGAACAAATGCCGATATCTACTTATCTACTTTGTGAGCTTGGCGCCTTTCCTAAGTGTGCGTACAACGAAACATCTCCACAATTTTGTAAAGCATTTGACTATTTATTCTGTTTCAAGGTTTTCAGGTAGACTCAAAATTAAAGGGCTTATAGTTTGTTGAAACTTTCTGAAAGGCAATTTTAAACCATTCTCTTCCAAAACCATGTATAAGAACCAAGGGTAACTATGCCAGTCTTGGTACTGAAGAAACAAGTTTAAAGTACCTTAAATTTTGCGGATATTTGAAACATAACCACCACTTTTTATTATCAAAACGCTCAACAAGTATATTAAGTTGACATTTTGATTAAGATCCTGGAAGAACGACTCATTCGAAAGAAGCGGTTATGTAACTGCTTATGATTATGACTAAGTCAACACGTATTATCTCTCTCTCTCTCTCTCTCTCTCTCTCTCTCTCTCTCTCTCTCTCTCTCTCTCTCTCAGATTCATTCATCAAATGACTGTGGGTGTAAGCGAGACGTCGCGACATATAACACTCAGCCGTTATAACTACGAACGGCTTACTGTTTTTGTCGATATTCAAACGTCATTTTACAGAACACTTCTTCGCAAAGTTCGTAATCTATTCAAATTTAAAAATTGTCAACATATTTCTGAATATCTGTTCAAGAGACGCATTTGCCTTAACGATAGCTGAAATGGAAAATAAATAGAAAGTGTAAAGATATAGAGAGAGGAGCTTTAATATGAGATTGTTTCGCTGAAATTTTCGCCATTCTATGCGCTAAGTCCATCAGTAAAGATAAATCTTTATATATCAAATAAATTGACACTGAAACCTTGCTTTTGATTTTCTTAATTTTTTTAGAACGGTTTTTACTTTATTTGACTTAGTAGAAAAAACGGCAGATTTTTAGAGATCATTTATTTGTTCCTGAGGCGCATTTCGCTTTGATTTGTTTTGTCTCCAACCATTCTGTGATCTGATAAATTCCTGTCTTCTACAAAATTGTTTATCTGCGCGTTGAAAGTTTTCCTGCGGATATAAGGGTTGACATCGCCTCGAAAACAAAAGAAAAAAACCGGCTTCTGTGAACGGGCAGTTTTTTCAATGAAAGGTTTCCCTATTATGCCGAAATACACGCTACTTTAAGTAGCTTTTGTCTTGTGCTACGGGGGCAAACTACATGGTATTGCAGTGCATTGTGGGTAAGAAGTCGAATTCTCTCCACAGCAAGACTGAGTTTGAGATAATGATCTCATAAATAGTTTTAACACTAAAATAATCGCTGTCATGGCAACACGTTTTGTATGTTCGTGAAGTTATGCATCTTTTCAAAAGTTATTTATAATATTTCTAGTGTGAAATTCCTGTATAACCTAAATTGGCTTTTGTAGCCTTATGTGCTTTGCTTGTAGAAATCCACCATATGAAAATATGGTCCTCCGCCTTTTATTTTTATGACTCACTTAGGTGGCAAAATCTTATTTATGGTTCCGACAATTCAACTCTCTCCGTCCAGAGACAGAAATAACTTGCCCCTGAATCATTTTGGATGAATATTAGTATCAGTTTCACTCTAGGCTGTTTTGCCAGTGATCCTGACAGAAATAAAGTTTCCATGCCGCACTACTGCTGTACTCAATAACGTACACTCGGCAACAATTAAAATAGTTTCGAATTTGCATTATCTCTGACTAATAATCCAAAATCTTTAGCGGTCATTACCAAATGCGTATTAAAATGCACCTTTCGCTTGACCTGCAGTTATTGCTCTTTCCTTGTCTGGTTCGAAGATCCGGGCAACTTTCGTCCCCAGTTTGAACCCTTGAACGCCGCTCTGATGTAGCAGACTCCGAGGATGCGAAGTGGTAGTACGAATGTAAAGAAGAGGAGAGTCCATATGTGCACCTTCCTTGGCTGGAGCAAATCCTGGAGATGGCCAAGTTCCCACGCAGAGGGAGGCCGTACTATTTTACTCCGTAAGGAACTGCATCATGCGGTTGTAGATAGCGTATGGGGCGGGGTGCAGATGATGTAGGATAGGATAGATTAGAATTAATAATTAAAGGGATATAGTCGTCGGAACTGTGCTCAAATGTCGTATGGGACTCATACGACCCATAGCAACAATGTATCCAAGGCACAATGGTGATTCCTGACAGTTAAAACATGTCTGTCATAATCTATCATCGTATAATTTAAATGTTGCAGCTATGATGATGAGGTGCATCTTGATACCGTGCACGAAATACATTGTTTGTAAACAAGAAACTCGCACAGGCGCAGTTCCGACGACTATATCCCTTTAATGTCGAACCTAGTATCCATCAAGCAATGTTCACTGGCGCTTTACAATAGGTCAAAGATAAGCTGTTTACAAGAAATGAGTATTAAGCTTAGATCTGATGGTACGAATGTTGATGACCGCCGCCGTCACCCAAATGATGACCACTATAAATTCATCTTCTTTCTCGTCGTCAGTTTTTCCTTCAGTGGATACATGATGGCAAGATATCTGTCCGTACCGATTGCCGTCAGCGTAAATATGCTCACAATTTTGAATCCAGACATCCGTTTTAAAAACATTTTTCAGTAGTGCTATATTCAATGATCCCGTAATTTTTCAGTATTATTAATGTTCAGCAAATAAGAGAATATAGTTTATCAACAGTAATAGCCGAATCAAAAATAAGACTTTCTGTTCAATCCATCAAACTATCTATCTATCTATCTATCTATCTATCTATCTATCTATCTATCTATCTATCTATCTATCTATCTATCTATCTATCATGGAGTGTTGAGGGAAGAAACGTGTCGATTATTGAAAACAACATTGTATCAACAAAGTGGTGAGCAAGCATGATGTGACATTTCGCCTGACCATTTCTTAAAAACAATAATTTAAAAAGACCCGCATGTTTTTATTTGAAAAAAAAACCCTTTGAAAGGGTTTTGATTGTTGCAGGGTCATTCTAATAAAACTTGAATTTAGGGCGGAGAGATAGGACGATGATATACACATGTTGTAAAGTAATCGATTTGAAACGTAATAATCGGTGCTAAATGACTTTCCGTCGCGTATGAGTCGATACAACCTCTACCGAGGGAAAATGCTGTTCTATATCATTATATTGAAAGATGCATATCTCTCTATCTGCTTACTGTTTGAGTAAATGTATTATATAATATCAAACGGCGATATCCGTTATTGAGCCCTTTCATTTTGAAATATGTAAATTTTAAACTCTGTTGTTTATGGAGGTTGGTTATGGAACATGTTTGAATGGAAGTATGCTCCCGTATCTTTTCAATCAAGTGCTCTGACAAGTCTCATGTAAATATTTGTAAGTGTATTTATTTTCGACGGTACCCTGCCATTGATACATGTATTTAAAGTAGAATCCGCCTGCGGGACAATATTCAGACTCTTAAATTTTCACTATCCTCTTCTGATTTATCATCTTTGGAGCTTATTTTGAAGCTCTTGGAATAAGAAATATTTTCACCATCTTATCTTTTCGGAAATCGAAAATTTTATTTTTCTCCGTAGAGTTAACACAGGGATGGCCGCCATTTTGAATCTCAAATATTAGTAAATGTTAGGTAATTTGTTTTCTCTGGTAGCAAACTTTTCACGCGGTGAATGCGTGAATTTCATTCTTGATTTTGTAAGAAAGTAGATGAAAGTTTCATTGACTAAAGTTCGAGTACTCTTTTACTTTCGAGGTGCATACTACCGTAAACCCTATTGTTAATAACTATTTTCAGCATAAATCCCAAACATGTGCACCAGTTGCACATCTGCTCCCCCTTGCACTGTACATGCTGCGAGTTCCAGGAACAATACAATGGTCAATAATTAAGGATATATACCATATGCCAAACGGATGACATTTAATTGCATTATAAGGTACCCACACCCATATTTTAGGAATGATTGGCGCGAATATGCGCAACATTTGTACAGGGGTGTACATAAATGCATGGACGATTTACGCAAATAAATAGATGAACAATTTATCAGCTTAATACAGAAATGTTTTATTGTTTTATTTATTGTTCTAGATGGTTCAATCCTATGATTTGTGGATTCTTTAAGTTGCATGATACGTTGAAATACAAAATATTGCCAAAACCCCCTCGTAAACAAAGTATTATGTATATAAGCACTGCACTTTATTTTTGACATCAATTCTAGCCATCTTTACATAACGTTATTTGAGCAGAACAAAATAAATGTTTTACAAACAAGATATGTGAACAATTAAAAAAAAATCCAATGTGACGGCTCATGGAACCTTAATCAATTTATAATATTATCCGCTTTTCACCTCAAAATTTTGCAGAGAATATTCGTTACTTCTAATCCTGAGATAGTACACTATGTGACATTGAATCAGTCATCTTTATCACCGGAGTTTGTCGATATTGCTTCCAAGTTCAAACAACTGAAATATTTCACTAACAGCAAAACAAACGCCTAGCGGCCCCCATTTTTTCTTGCAAAACAATTCCCACCTACGCAAACGTAATTTTTAGGCTTGCACTGTAGAAATGGAATTGAAGACAGGCAGCTGGAGAGAGTTCACCGTTGCCACCAAGAAACAACAAAATTTTGAAATATGTTCTGATAATACTAGTAATTCCTTTCTCATCGATACGGAGATGAACTAGTGCTGCCACTATGATTTAGTTTTAATTTCCAAAGGCAATGCATTCTAAAATTAAAGCTGTCAGGTAGGATTTACCAAAGAAAGGAGAATAACACGGTCGTGACCGCTTGTTTCTAGGCAAGATTTTTCCCATTTCAAGATTTACATATATTGACGATCGACAGAATTATTACATACATACCCGTTTTATGTGTATAGACTTGAAAGACACTGCTCTGCATATAATCTCCCTAAGCTGTAGAAGAACATCGTCCTTTGGCGGAAAGTTGAGGTTTTGTACCATTAAATATGATGTTCCATAAATATTTTACCGTATGAGAATTTTAACTATGAACGGCTGGTTGAGCATCGGCTCCGTCGGCGAGCTCTATGGAAATTTGAATAGTGAAAGCACGCCGATCGTTCCCTGGGGCTACAGCAGCCTCGCAGTATTTTTCCGATTTCTTTACCAGCCTATGGCTAAAATTCGATACTCAGTCTTTCTTGGTTTAGCGTGGGTTGTATTCGGGCGTATGGATTTTAATTAAAAGCGAAATGGTCTTGTTGACTAGAACGACATATGAGTAAAAACATGTGACTTCGTGCCCTAGGATGTGATAAATTTATCCATTTAAGAGACTTTTGGATTTACAAAAATTCTTGGTTGAGTTACATAACATTTGTCTTGTGTAATGATTTATAGTTACATGTAGACTAAACAACTCTCCTTACTTTGAGCTGTAGCATAACACGCAGTGGAGGGTTGAATATTGACAGTTTTGAATAATAACATTGATTCTTAACTTACTAACTTTAGTTAGTCTTCATTTGAATATCGGCAAAGAGTTTAGAGTACTAGTGTATTTGACACTGTGACTGAGTCATAACTAAATGTCGCAATATTTCATGGGAAAACGAAGAAGCAAAAAGAGTATAGGAATGTACTTTATTTACTGTACGTCGATTTCTCCATTCTGTCGTGAGAGTGTTGAACATATGCTTAAATGAAACTCTAGACATCCAGACAGTTGTTCAGTATAATAAATATCGTAAGGCTATTCCGAGAATGGATTAATAGCTAAAAGGTTGTGGGTGAAATTGAGATTGTGTACGCCTCGAAAGCGAAAGACTTCAAGCCTTGAAGCTCTGAAATACCATACTCATTATAAGCTCTGAAATACCATACTCTATCAAAATCAATAATAGAAATAGGGGGGGGGGGCGGTCACCACGCAAAGTTTGGGACTAGAGAAACAAATTACCCAAGATTTACCGATATTTAAAATGAAAAATGGTCGTCATCCCTGTTTCAGCTGTTTCGATTTTCAAAACATTAAAACGGTATTTTTTTCAGATCAAAAAAAACTGTAAAAGTTGACAGTCCCAAGGCTGTCCCCGAGGCACATTCCATCTTTGAAAGTTAAAGCATGATTCCATAAACACCATGGTAGTGCGACAACTGGTATCTGGGGAAACTACCCAGGTCACTCTGAATGAACTCGGGCTGACAAATGTGTAATCTTATCTATTTTGTAGTCTAGCTGTTTGCTCTCTTTCGGGCAAAGTGGAAAATGTTAAATACATGTAAGACTGGCCGACGTCGACTTAATTAATGTGAGCACAAATGCATAGTACATGTTTCGTGTGAACTGGTCACACTGTTAACATTGAATGTAAGGAAAGTTCTGAAGTCAGCAGCAGGAGTGAAACACATTGGACCGATTAGACTTGCCAAATTTGGAGAATGGGTAAAACATCTTCGTTTAATGCAATTGGAATAAGGCAAAGCTAATTAAAACACGAACACTTATAGCAGTAGTGACGTTCAAGTCAGTAGCAATATTGCGATTTTCGTATTAGCCCCTACCTGAGGACAAAAGGAGCCAGTCTGCAGATAACGTCACCAAATATCCATTCACCCACCACAGCCACAAGTGGCAGACATAACACGTTGAGAGTCTTGTCCGAGATTGCCAGATTTAGTATCAGAGTGTTGAAAGACGCCTTGGAATTCTTTTTGCAAGTTAAGGTAGAACGCACCTCGGGGACAGACATTCGGACTCTCAAACTTTTACAGTTCTCTTCTGATATACCACATGTGGGGATTCATTTTAGAGCTCTTGGTGAAAGAAAACTTTTCACCGGCTTAGTTTTTTGAAATTCGAACATTTTTTATTTTTCGCCATAGAGTTAACACAGGGATGGCGGCCATTTTGAATTCCTAATATCAGTAAATCTTGGATTATTTGTTTCTCTAGTACCAAAATTTGCACGGTGACCCCCTATTTTTATTCTTGATTTTGAAAGAGAATGATTGAAAGATTCCTTGAGGAAAGTTAGAGCAAAAGTTTAAGTCTTTCACTTTCGAGGTGCATATTACCTTAAGACGAGTATAACGACGATATTTCCAACGGTGGAGACCACGACGCCTAGTATGAAGATGGCGCTGAGAATGTGGACGGCAGCTCGGTTCATCCGGGGCAAGGATTTGACTTTTTATTACTTCGTCTTTATAGTATAGTAGCTTTAACTCTCAATGTTGTGTGTGTGTGTGTGTGTGTGTGAGAGAGAGAGAGAGAGAGAGAGAGAGAGAGAGAGAGAGAGAGAGGGAGAGGGAGAGAGAGCGAGATTACATGCACATCGATGTGGGCTGATTGACGATGTACGTACTGCGATAGAATTGTACATCGCTCTCATCCCATTCGTACAGTGGACAAATGCACAAGATGACTTACGATCATCTTTTAGCCGACCTGAACGTAAAACCGCAATTGCATAAGAAACGCTAACATATTTTGATAAAAATTAAGTGTCACAGGACAAGTGTTGATCGGCAAGAGAAAGTTCAGAATTTCATACAGACAGATCAAGCACCCTATTATAACGCCTATAACGCATATATACGTGCTCATAAATGCAGAAAACTTCAACAGGAAAGTGTTTGACCCTAAAATCGCGTGCACAGTACAATCAAGATGACATCTTACAGCAACACGTGGGTGGTATACTTTGAAACAATCTGGATAACGTATGCAGGCACTTGAAAAGCCGCTACTGAGAAAAATGAAACAAAAACAGGATGGTGAAAAGTGCAGTATAATGAGTATCCAACTGTGAGACCGTTAACCAATCCTAATATCTGCAGTTTCATTTTGACTGCCATTTAATTCGTCGCTTTGCCTTTATGACAAGTTATTGAAAATCTGTAGCAGAAACAACAGTAACTGCAAAAAGACGGCTTTACATAGATTTTCCCAACTTACCAAGCTAAGCCAAGCCTGAAAGTTTTAAGCATTTTCTCAGACTTCCCCAGAGAACAATTTTAGATCATTTTCTTTCATATTCAAGGTAATTATCAGGGATCACCGTGTAAATTTCGGAATCGTGGATAAACAAATGCAATGAAAAATTACCAATGTAAATAGGAATTAAAAAATAGCCCCTTTAGTAAGTGCTAACTCCATAGGAGCATTGGGTTTTTTATTACAAAAACGAGACGGTGAAAAGTTCATTTAATCCTAAAGCTTCAAAGGTAGCTCACGAAACCAAATTCCCCAGCGAAGCATTGTGAACATATGTGAATCCCAACATCTGTCAAATAACTGTTAGTGTTAAGAAACACGACACACTTATATAAAGATCCAGTTGATGTCGTTGACCGATTTATCACGAGTTTACTCAGAATGGTCACACATTAAATGGAACAGGCAGCGGAAGCCGCTCACTACTTGCTCCCGAGGCGGCTAATGCCTGAGTGTACAATATTATTCAACTCAGTGAACAATGCGCATTCATCAAAATGAAAGTTAGCTATCCCTTCCCTCGAGGAGACGTGATCCGCCAACGCACATCCTGAGATGGGTAGAAGTACTGGCACAAAGAAAACCCGCTTCCTGCCTGACATCTTCTGTGGTTGCACAGCGACATGACGAGTCGCGTTATTTTCGGATCAGTAGCTGTAACCTCTAACGAGCATTTCACAATTTTGTGTTGTACATCGATATATATTCGTGTTCTACTTCCCAAAGCATGTTTAACACGAAAGTTAGCTGGAATGCAGTGGTTTTAAATTCTAGCGGGGACCGTAATTCGCTGGTCAGCAAAGACAAGTTAATGGTATATTTTACACGCTGTTCAGTCTTAGTTGATAAACTGACCCTGTCACACGGTATAACTCAACGTACTTTGGGCGTCGAGTAGAATAAACTGCCGTTGACATTAAAACTTACAGTAATTATGTTACAGCTACTTGAAGCAGCATTGCATGTACATTGAACATCGTTTACTTCTGCGACCCTCTAGTGCCATCATCGAGTGTTACAAGCTATCAGTATTAGATTTACCATGATATATTCGGCATATTATTATTGGACATGTTGTAGAGACAAAAAAATCTGCTGTGTATACCTTGTGATGATGCTTGTTGTTGAAGTGTAACTGAACTTCTTCATAAACCACACCCAGTAAAAACAAGTGACAGTGTAAAAACCATATGTAAATGCTTTGAAATATCAGCCACAGAGTATTTGGAAAGATGTATACATGTTTATATCCGAAAGATATATCTCGAAAGAATTTGAAAATATGAAATAAGTCAGCCATTAAAAAAGCGTGTATGACACGCACGTGTGGAAAACATTTAGATTATTTTATGAGCGTATACGCGGAAAAGCTCAGTTTTATTATTTGAACAGATTTAAGGTTAAAACAAAAAAATATAATCATCGGTCAGTAATTAGAACGAGCCTCCAAACAAATGACGATATAAATCAAGGAAAAGTCGAATGTGTAGATTTCATTCACCTTTCGCACTTATGCAACACAATTATCCAAAAATAGTTCCAAACGTGTTGTGCATTGTATACGCCAGATAGCCAAGGTTTTGCGGAAAAATAAAATGTTTAAAGTTCCATTAGCTGTATCTTCTGGCGATTTTTCCGTTAGTTTTGATTGAAATGATCACTGGCTCATGTTGAAGAGTCTGTCCAATAACAGAGAATCGCATATTATTCGGAAACATTACGTGTCCTACAACTAAAGAACATGTTATTTTACAACGAAAATTTCAATTTTTGTCCGGACAGAAATACAAACTCTGTTGACACGCGGATTCCAACGTAGGCGTTCTTCTGCACCTGGGTGAGCCATTTACAGCAATTTAAAAATAAATATTCATTACTTATGCCCGGTACTTACGTCGTAGTCCATTGTCCGAACACGTTGCGTAGCCAGATGTCTGGCAATCCACGACGCAATGTCGTTTTGATCCCGCAATAAATGTGAACTTGTACATCTCGCGTGATCGCGGCGTCACCATATCTGCGTTCTCCCAAGCACGCTGAGCATGCCAGACGTCAACAAACGAGCTCGGAAGGGCAACACGTTTGGACAAAGATTAGCAGTTTTATGTGGCTATAACATCACTAATCATGTTTGTTTCTTAGTAAAACAGCATTTTGCAACAAATATGAGCCTCCAACATGGAATTTTCCGGGGTAAAAAATGGTCAAAAGTTACAAATAATGGCCCTTTAAGGTGGGTTGTCTTTACAACATATCATACACTGTATTCTCCAGGAGTTGCATGAAGCGGAAAGATAATATTTCATTGAGAATTACGTGCAGTTCTCAGTAAGTATTCAAAATGTGTGCTCGGAAGGTTTATTTTTCTTACAAGTACGAGACAACGAATGTATAAAGAAGCCCTATTGTCCTTCCTAATATCAGCTACCTTACAATTCTATGAACACTGAAGTAGATAAAACTTTTTATGTGACTCAATTGAAAATTACAACTTCTGTCACAAATCTTTTGATATTTTACCGATATCCTTATACTGTATGGATGTTTTATTCTAGTGAACGTTTCATTCATTTTCAGTGCTTTGTTAAGTCCATAAGAGGGCTTTTCACTTCAAAAGAAAGAAACATAGCCGAATAGTCTCGGCTTTATAGGCTAGCATCTCAGTATATTGTATAACCCAGTATGTATTAACCTATTAAACGTAAGCACGCGTATTTTATGTACTTGTGATTTAGTTGGATAGGATTTTGAACAAATACAACCGTGCCATCATTGTACATATATGCGTATTTTCTCATTGACAAGTTGAAAAAGGAAATCAAACAACCACTAAATTCAGCTTCCGCTTCTACTCAGTGACATTAAATAGCTGCAGCTACACATTCAAAATACTTTTTACAGCTAGTGTTAATTCGTCTTGGAGACAGATTTTCGAACTCTTAAATTGTCCTAATGCTTTTCTAGTCTACCGTTTGTGGGGAGGGGGGCTTACTTTAGTGCTTTTTGACTAAGGAAAGTTTTCACGGTCTTATTCTTGTGAAAATCGAAAATTTAAATTTTCCTATATGGTTTACACATATGTGGCGGCCATTTTGAATTTCAAATATTGGTAAAGAATGTTATAGGTAGCTTGTTTCTCTAATACGAAAATTTGTATGGTGACCCCTGATTTGTACGCTTGATTCTTTTGGAGGAAAGTTGGAACAAAAGTTACAAGTATCTTAACAAAAACCTATCTAGTATACAGTAATGTCAACATGGTATTACAAACAATAATGAAAAAAAGATCTTAAAATTGTTCAGCGCGGTGGTGACCTGGATTTTATAAGTTGGCTCATGGTTGATATGTACAGGGGTGGTGTCCAATACAATATATAGTACTTTATTACATGCCTTGATGTGAGTGCAAATCTGTGCATTGATTTGAATAGGAACATCCAGGGAGTTGGCGGGCCGGTAAACGATGTACTGACCGATTTCCATGGTTACCCGGTCCAGTGAAGCCCTTCGACATTTTCGACGTCAAAGTAGACGCTTAACGCTAAATGTAAAATATCCATGCGCGCACTGTTATTTTGACTTTCGTTCAAATCTGTTTGATGCTGGTCGATAATGGTAAAATCGTTTCAAAATACCCTGCATGTAACTAAATTTCATGTAGCATGAACAGTGAAGAGGCATGTAATAAAAATATTATTGCCTGAATAAATGATTTTATGTGCTCTCGCAGCAGAAGACAATTTGCCCTTTAGGCAATAATGTATAGTATTTCACACAAACGAAAAATATTCAACCTGCATGACGGTCACAGAAATGAGTGTGAAAGATGTTAGCAGGTCTGCAGTGATTTCGGCGAGCATATCTTTGAATCGTTTGGAAGACCATGTGGCGTGGCTTCCAAAAGAGACACCGGTCGCAGCGCAAAAGACAGAGTTGCGAAGTTCAAGTTCGAAAGGTTATCAGCGTACCGACACAGCTGCTTAAAAGCTTTGTGAAGAGTTTTATCCCCGCACGACCTGAGGTAAAAAATAAAATGACAACTTTAATGTAATAGTTCAGTCAAACGGGACTTTGGGCTGATACCGTGATCGACCTTTCATTCGAAAATCCTCGATTATTCAAAGACTGGTCCCATGGTTTCACTGGCTGGATTAATTACCTAATAAACATCGTTTCAAAAAAAGTAAATAATAACAATTATTCCCCTCCAGACAGAAGTGAATAAATTGGTTGAAGAGTCGCAAGTTGCGATGAGTTGAAGTAGACAGTTGTCGTAAAAATAGGTTGATCTGCTACTGCTTGTTAGCCATGTCTTCAAACCCTGTAGCATGGAGGGTAACGACTCAGAAAAAGCTGGATAAAATCTGCTTACTCTATAATACATCTGCGGTGATCGGCAAGCCTA
Organism: Ptychodera flava; assembly: GCA_001465055.1. Lineage (NCBI taxonomy): Eukaryota > Metazoa > Hemichordata > Enteropneusta > Ptychoderidae > Ptychodera > Ptychodera flava. The sequence continues at coordinate 79,877 of LD344965.1, forward strand.
AGGGCTGTGCAAGAATGATACCCGAATGTTCGTTCATAATAGCTTTTGAAAATCTTTTGTTGGTAATCCGTGTGTCGCGTGACAGTGCTGGCTTATATGTAGGGGCGATCTTCTGCAAAGTGGTTAGGGCCTTTTTAATTCTACCGCTAGTCAATTATACGTTCAATGGTCGTCTGAAAACAGATATCTCTTGTGACGCGCTACATCTTAATGTCTCCTTTTCTTGAAATCTTCCTTTTGTACACTGGCGGCAGCGATAAAGTTAAATTTATCAAACGGACTTGCAAAGTTGTCTATAAACACGCTACAGAACTCAACAATTCTATCAAACTAACCTTTTAACAAACTCTTGAATATTGTGGGTCGCGTATTCTCATAGGTTACATGGGGGGGGGGGGGGCAAACCACAACCTAGATAAGATTGTTTTCATTCCGACGCCAGACCAAGGGATCAATCGTTTCTGCTCCAACGCACTTTACGTGACATCAGTGGAATGAAATTACAGTGTAAATTGTCTGGCGATTGAATCCCTGAGAGATTCATTATCACAGAAAGATGGAGAGATACCTTTGACGCCAAACCCTCAGATCTTCAGTTCAACTTCGCTAGGTAAGAGTGGTGCTTACTCGGGCAGGGACCCGTACTCACAGTATGATGTAAGGTTATATGGATAGGGCCGATTATTCTTCGCCGACATAACCGAGCCAGGCGGATCTTATTCATGACCACAAACGTTAAACAAAACTGTCTCTGTCCGATGGTTAGTGTTTAGTATGAGGGAACTTTCAGTTATTATGGTGGCGGAGGAAATATTGGGCGGCCAATCGTTTACAATGTTGCCCCATGTTACAACCGATAACGTCGTAACTAACCGTTAACGTATCAACCCCGATAACGTAGTAAAAAATTACCGATAACGTATCAAATCAACTGATAATGTATTGGATCAAGTGATTCATGAGAATAGATTCATGGGGATAGATGTATCTTCGATCGAACGATCAATCCATTGATCAGTCGATAGATCGACCGATTGATCGATCGATGTACTGATTTATCAATCGATCTATCGATATTTCTATCGATTGAATGATTGAATGAATTGATCGATTGCTCGACTAATAAAACGATTGATAATATATATACATATATATATATATATATATATATATATATATATATATATATATATATATATATACACTTCGGTGGATAGCTCGATCGATCGACAGATAGATAAATAGAGAGATAGTGTATCAAATCAACCCATAAGATAGCCAAGTGAACAATAACGTATCAAATCAACCGATGACGTATTAAATCAACCAATTATGTATCAAGTCAACCAATAACCTAGCCAAGTCAAAGAGTAAAGATTCCAATCAACTGATAATGCATCAAGTCAACAAATAAATTATCAATCGACCGATAAAGTATTAATAAATGGAAACTAACTGAATTTAAATGAGTGTTGTATCTTTCGGGTTTTTTTTAAATCAATCAGTTACTACACCTTCAGAGTTACATATACTTAGAGTATGTATACTGTTTTCGTAATATTACGCAGACATCACGAATCGAATTTCATCAATTTGGGAAATGCGAACTAATTGATAAGTATTCCTGCAGTATGAATTAAAGATACAACACACATGTAAGTATCTTTATCGACACACTTTCTAAGTTGGGAGGACTTGGAAAAAAGTTTTCAACATGACCGATTATAAAATTTCGTGACTTACAACGTCAGTATATCAAAATGACAATAAGCCTTTACAAAATAATCGCAATCATACCCATCCGTAATCCGATAACACAAGGTCAAAATTCGTAATACACTAGTTATAAACATAAACACGAAACAGCACAGAACAGACAGTAAAGCACCCGTACACTCATGTAACTCTCATTCTGGGACTGAATTACAGGTAAATCTGGACGCATTGCTCAATTGAATTCCTTACAATAAAAATTAATTAATTTTGCAAGTTACTCCTGTAAGCAAGTCGACAGATTTTGAAGACAACATATTGCTTTTTTTCCTTTTTTATCCTTTCTGTCGTGATTCACGTCAAATCACATCTTATTTGAAGTAAGACTACGAAGACATCGCAAAATTATTGAGTAGTCGTACATAGTATAGTGCTGATAGAAAAAAACCGCTTAGGCCAAGAAAAATAAAAAGTTTGTTTCTCATCCTCGCTCACGTTACACCCGTGGCCACTTTAGTGTTGATCAAGCCTGTCTGGTACAAGCAGAAATTCTGTCTGCAGAAGGGTGATAAAACGGTTACTTTACCCTGTATCAGTGGTGATAATGATCCTACTATCAGTACCCCATGGACACGCCGATTAGCCTGAAATTAGGGAGTGATCGTATAATACACTGTATACAAATGATGTTGACCACAGCATTTGCACTATCAGTACTCAGTATCTGCTAAAATTAATGTGTTTCAAATGTAGTCAGTGTAAGAGAACATCACACATTTTGTGTCGATTTCAATATTGCATTGAATGAATACCAACGATACTATAGCGTGTATCGCAAATGTCGTGTTCAGACTTTGTTCAGACGCGGGAATTTAGAAAATGCCACTTTGAAAATGTTAGCGATTAAATTACAGACATCGCCTGTCTTGAATGCAACACTTTCGAAATAAACATTCACTTGCACTAAGCCATGTTTCTTTCCTAAAAACCGTGAATAAAACTCCAATTTCACTTGGTACGAGAGAAAAGGTAAGAGTAAAGTACAGTCGGGGTAGCGTTTTACATGTACATGTATTCTCATGTCTGTAACCATGAACAACACTTTTCTCATCCCGGTTGAAGGGAACTTGTCCTGATACATATACATCTCTTCCAAACTTTTCTGGCTCCCTCCACGTTTATCTTAAAACGCTTGGTTGTTTCTTTATAAGCTCCTCATGGTACCTCGCTAGGTGCCGGATTGCCATCACAATCTCTTATATTTTGAACAATCAAGCTTGCTACGTCCTCACTGAAGGATTTGCCCCTATGATATTCGCGACCGTTGTTATTGATGTTCATTGTCGGAGTGCAGACTTACAGCAGGTCTACAGTGCAGTGTTGTGACCGATTTGAATTGGGCAGGCGAGACATTTTAGTAGAATGTTATCTCAATCCTAACAGTGGGGTGCCGATAGTGAACCTTACATTTATTACACCGATCACCAATTTGTTTCGTTTATACAAACAGAATTTCTGCTTGTACCAGACAGGCTTAATCAACACTAAAGTGGCCACGGGTGTAATTGAGACGCGCCGCGTCAACCTTTTTCTGCTCATGAGGAAAGAAAATGAAAAACAAAAACAAAACAAAAAAGCGAGGATAGTGCATAACACAGTGCTGTATAAAACAGAACTGTAAACAAAATAACTGACATTAACATTTGATTCAGAACTGAACACATATGTCACTGTTATATTAAACTGACAAAACTGCATTGCTACAAGTCAAACCACAGAACTGTTGCTATACAAAAATACTAAAGCAACACTGCTGTGCATTTATCTCTGCGTGCATTCCTATGTCGTTTTCATATTTTTTGCGCATTCTTGTTGGCTGAAGAGTGAAAATAAATTGAGAAGAAAAAAGCACCGTCACCGCATAATTTTTGCAATATATCAAGGATGAGAAACAAAGTTATATTTGTAACAATTTACGCTAAATGGAAATAATAAATAGGAGGAAAAGAAAATTGAGTACGAGACAATGTGATAACAAATCGATCTATAGATCTATCTATCTATTGACAAATTTATCGAATAGATCGATCGATCTATCGATTAATTGATCTATCTTTCTATCGAATCGATAGATCTTCGTTCTATCGATCGATCTGCCCATCAATTTATCAATCGATCGATTGATCGATCGATCGACTGACCATCTATCAAACATCGATAGATAGATCGATCGATCAATCGATTGAGTGATCTATTTATCTATCGATTCATTGATCTATCTATCAATCTATCTAATATCTATCTATCTATAATCCATCGATCTATCGCTCCCCATGAATCGCTTAATCAGATATTATCAATTAATTAATACGTTATTGGTTGTTTTGATGGTTTTTCATCGGAAAAAGCCCCAAACATGGGTCGGAAACACAGCGAACGTCCCTAAATTTTTTACGTTCTTTAGAATAACGGTATAAAATCTTCAAGACCCATCCCTCGGGCCGGCCGCGTTGACTTCGGACAGTGAAACGCGATGCGCGTATGTGGTGACGTGGTGACGCGCGCAACTCTCGATCGAGAACCTTATCTTCAGTGACGTGCAGGCGGCAGAAAATGCAACTGAAAACTAACCTGAGGGCAGCGCTGCCCTGAGGGCAGCTCAGAGCGGGGTAAACATGTCCACAACATTCAATGACGTCATTGAGGGACGCTATGTCTGCCCTGAGGGCAGCTCAGATATATTGCTGTCCTCAGGGCAGATTGGCAGATAGGATAGGAAATATATATCTGCCCTGAGGGCAGCTCTGGTATATTGCTGCCCTCAGGGCAGATTGATAGATATACAATTGTGCAATGATGTGTGAGCATAGAAAATGTATATCTGCCCTGAGGGTAGCTCAAATGTATTGCTGCTCTCAGGGCAGATTGGTAGCTCTACACTTTGCAATGATGCAAGGATAGGACATATATGTCTGCCCTGAGGGCAGCTCAGATATATATTGCTGGCCTCAGGGCAGATTGGTAGATATACACTATGCAATACTTTAAGGATGGGAAATATATGCCTGCCCTGAGGGCAGCAATATGTCCGAGCTGCCCTCAGGGCAGACCTTCATTTCCTATCCTTACAGCATTGTATAGTGTCTACCTATCTGCCCTGAGAGCAGCAGTATATCTGAGCTTCCCTCAGGGAAGACATACATTTTCTATCATCATTAAAGTATTGCCTAGTGTATATCTACCGATCTACCCTGAGGGCGACAATATATCAGAGCTGCCCCCAGAGCAGACATACATTTCCTGCCAATCTGCCCTGAAGGCAGCAATATTTGAGCTGCCCTCAGGGCAGACATACAGTTCCTCAGTGACGTCATTGGATGTTGTGCACATGTTTACTTCGCTAAAATCTGCCCTGAGGGCAGCGCTGCCGTCAGGTCATTTTTCAGTTGCAACTTCTGCCGCCGACGTGCAGGCGGCAGAAAATGCAACTGAAAAATAACCTGAGGGCAGCACTGCCCTGAGGGCAGTGACGTGACCCAGGTTGACCCGTCTGAAATACTTTTGCTTGGCAACTAGTGTCGTCAGTTCATGTGCGTCTGATCCTTTGAAGTCATCTGCCATGGCGGCTTTTGGTGATGGAGGTGTTGCGGGAGGTGTTGCTAATGGCATTCACGCATTTGAGGTGAGGATTCCAGTTTTTTATAGAAAATCCCCGTAGTTTAAGTTATAACAAACCCCGGGAATAAACCTCGATCTTTTATTCAAATGTTACAAAAAAGTACGAAGCTGTGAAAGATTTTGAGTTTTGATTTCATTTATAATTGTCGTCTGCATGGCTTCCCGGGCATGGCTTCCGGTCACACAAAGCCGGAAAGATGAAATGTGTTGTGCCGAGCGAGCTCAGAGGATATACGCCTTGGATGACCGTCCTCTTTTGGGAGAAATCGGGGTGGTATTAGACGGCGATTTCAACACATCACATAATTATATGATTGAAGTAAGTGACAATTTGGTTATCCGCAAGTTATTTTCACTATTCATTGTACTGTGCAGTTATTGTGATTTTGCATATTCTCAAAAATGATTCAGGCTTCACAGTGAAAATCCATTTCTGTTTTTTTGACTGGTGGAATATGGGCACATATAGCACAGTGGCAATAAAGACATTGCATGCATGATAACTAAGGAAATTTGAAGTTTCGACAGAAACGTCTTTTTGCTGGCAATAAATGTGCTAATCCACAGCAATAAAACAACAGAAACTTATGACAGTAGTTATTTGTATGAGTGAGAGTATACTGTTTTACAGCAATACTTTCATGGTTGCAAATTTAAAGCCCCATGAGCTGCAACTTTCGGCAGAATTTTTCATAAACTTTCAAACTAATATTACTCCATGCAGAAGTACTCACTGAAATGTCTGAGTATAAGTTATATGAACCTCCGAATGTGAGCACATATGTAAGTTTTAACCAGAAAAATAATAAAGTGGTGCCACACCCAAATGTGGCCGCCCCCATGTGAATTTTCAAACAGACAGTGAAACCAGTGCATAAATTAAACCTATAAGAATTTTTACAGCAAACACGATTCCATCGAACAGATCTCACTGACACATGGTATTCTCTATTTTCATTGTAATATGTGAAGTTTTGGAAATTGGCGGGAATTTAAGATTATTTATACTATGTAAAAATCCCTAGCTGTTTTGTGGTAACAAATTAATGTTTTCATGACAGTGCAAGGTAATATCGCTTTATTGATAGCAATAAAATAATATCTGAACTCATTGGAAATATTGAAACTTGAACAAATTCAATGACATTGCAGCTCATGGGCCTTTAATACTTTTGTTTGCTAGTATTCTACTTGAAAACTGGTCGACTTATTATGTTTTTTGCTCGCTGCATTATTTCCTAACTATGGGTCTGATTTTGACAAAAAGTCCCTAACAAAGGGTCTGTTTTGACAATACTCATGGGTAGATGTTTTTAACTTGGGCATCACTCGGTATGAAAATACGCGGCGCCTGAAAAAACTGACATTTCGGTTTTCCGGGCGACGTCGGCTGACCCCCTTGGGAGACGCGACGATATCATACAAACGAAGCAACAAGGCGGGCAAGTCGCGTTGCCTGTAACGTTGCTAAACGACCTGCCTCGTTTATTTAACCAATGCCACACGACTGGTGACTGGACGCATGTGCGCGGCCTGCCATGCGCCTCGGTATAAAATCCGTACTTTCAATCACACGCGAACGCGACGATTGTGATTCCCGGACCAGTGTTTCGATAGCCTGTTTTGTTATAGGCCCAGGTCTGTCCGGCTAAACTAGCTGAGAATTTGAAAACTTCAGCAGCAGGCGAGTCGCGTCGTGAATGATGAAACCAGTAAAAGTTGCTAGACTGGCACTTTTTGCCACGTTACGTAAATAAAACATACAACAATACACTTTGACTTTACACCTTTCAAGTGAGCAAATTGTTTTTTGATGCTAACATAGTTTTTTATCCAGTCAGAAATTTTATATCAATTAACAACATGATCAGTCAATTCATCCCAATAATGAACGTGCTAGTGGACTTCACCAGCATTGAATTCGTTGGGATTTATAAAAAGTAGATCATTGAGTGACGCAAACCTCTCTCCTGTAGCAACCGTACCAATGTCAGGCCGACAGGCGCGTCCACTATGCCATCCCGTCTAGAGGCGCCCCCTATCGCCCTCCACCGGTAACCCATTCGTTTCGAAGAGGAGCAGCAATTTCCCACAGCTGTGGCTGAACCTCAGTTGAATGAGGACGGGTAAATCTCAAAGTCTGAAACGCTAATTAGCCTCATTCGTACATATGATTTTTTGAAAGGGACACCCTTAGACAGAATCCTGCAAATGGCAGGTTACATAAGAAAAGAGCCTATTTTAGCTCCCATTCCTGTCAGAGGGGTAGGGAAAATATCAAGGGGCAAGGGGAGAACGCAAATAACAAATTAACATGACGGCAAACAAGAAGTCTGCTTACAATCATTTAATGTTTCTGGTGCATCACTAAATAGTAAAAATACGTCAAATCCACAAGTTGTGCATTTGTATCTGCTTGGGGCCAACATTCCCTGGCAAAATGTTCGAACTTGCCACAACGGTAACATTTATTTTGCCTAGGCTTACGAGCGCTCGTCGAAGCCGGCGTCGAAGCCCCCTCAAATGAATATTGAACATAACGAGAACTACAGTTAGAATTCGAAACTTAACACGCTATTTCCTCCTCTAGATCTTCTTCATTACCAAGGAGCAAAATAATCAAGTGACCCGCTTCGCCATCAAAATCATAAGCCTCATTGTGATAGGACGGCACGGAATTTCGTCAACTTGGGGTGTGCGCCGCCATCGCAACCCTGTCAATAAGGTCTCTCAATGCGTTGGTTAATTGCAGCCTGGAAGTAAACACCGTACAATGTGTTATTTTCATCACTTTTCGAAGAGCGTCCTCAACGCTCGCTGACCCCGCAGACCCCTCAATTTTCTCCACTCTCAAGCTCCAATTTATGCGACCGTGCTGTATCAGTCCTAAGCTTTATAAAACATTGTCTGACATTATTTTTACGTTGCTACTTCGTGTGTTAGCTTTAGAGAAATATGTCACTGGTGTATTTGGTCTGAAGACAGAATCGTTGATGGATTTAGTTTGCGCTCCGATTCCTTTATTGAAAGAAATTTTCTGTTTCATTGATTGACAGGGAAATATAAGCAGCCATGCAAGCAATCTTCACATCCCCCGTCAGATGATACTAACTCTGTCTATTTTCTTCAGTCGTTGTCTACCTACTGAGACGATGAAAACTGAGAGTCACCAGTCAATTTTTGTCGGCTGCCGTTTCTCGATGCAATTCCTGCTTGAACAATGACGTCATATCGCTCGAATGCTAGCGAGGTTTTACTTTAATTTTTAAAAGGAATTTCTGAAAATCATCGCGGAAAGTTCAATTTTTGTTACTTCAATGTTGACAGACCCATAAAAAGTTTAGGGTCGGGGGTTTAAAATTGGGTAGGTCGGGTTATCGGAACCACACAAATTTTTTTATTGGCCTAACGCTCAATCGTCAACTCACGTTACACTTTCATGATAGCATAAAACTGTTTTCTCATGTATATTTTACATCTTATGCTCGAGATAAACAATCATGGTCATCAACCTTACAAGTTCGCTGCAATAAAACGGTGTTAGGCAAACTACAGTTTGCTATTTTTGAAACCAACAAATTGGGTGAAAATATTGAGCTGTCTAATTTTTCGTGGCTCAATTCTCCTGATGAGAAAGTAGATAGCAATGTTTCTTGTTTGTTTGTATTAAATTCTACCGACGTATCGAGGTTTTTCTTCCAAAAGTTGACCCACTAGACGAATGTATGGTGGAAAAAGGTAAATGATATGATTGAAATGAGCTCAGTCTGCAGAGCAAGTGTATTTATTTGAATTTTAACGACAAAAAAGATTCAGCAAGTTTGGGTTGCTCTTACTTTCCGGCGGCAGTTTTGACTCAGGAGCCAAACAGCGCCCGCACTCGGCCCTCGATTATACTACGAGGAAACAGTGTCTGGCGCTCACTCGGCGCCTCCCTCCACACTTCCGTCATAGGGGCTGCCTACATGTCTGTCCCTAGTGGTTGGTAGGTGTTTTGTTGTATTGCTAATAAAGGTTTATACTACCCATAGACCCTCGTTTTTCTCGAGGGTCTATGAACTACCGAACTTTGGTGTTTTGGTCTGAACTTAGCACTGCTCTTGACAATCTTCCGTAAACATTTTATCACGATGCTGCATCTATTATCTGAAGAGTTTGATCGCATAATGCGCCGGGCAAGCAAGGGTAAATTACTAATGTATGGACGCTGTCATCAGATTATCACCGGATTAACTTTGACAAAGTCAACAACGAAAGTACCAGCAAGGTATAACAGAAACAGAAAAAGATAGCATTAAGAAATTGTGGGCAGCTCTTGCGCCAGGGCGGCTTTGCCAAAGAGCGCCCGCACTCGACAGGCTCTTCCACTCTTCTCCCCGGAAAATGATACCATTTCAAAGCAAGGTCTAAAAATCTGGAAAGGCGTTTTAACAACACGCACAGATATATTGATGATCTGATTAGTCTAGACAATCCAGGCATATCAAATTTCTTTCATCACATTTATCCTGATGAGTTGGAAATAAAAGAAACAACCGAGGTTAAGAACTCAGCTTCATATCTTGATATGTTCCTACACGTGGGAACTAATGGGCTACACACTAAGCTGTATGACAAAAGGGATGATTTCGATTTTGAAACCTCAACTTCTCAGATATTGTAGGGCTTGTGATTCCTACGCTGATTTTCAACTGAGACTCAGCTCATTGGCATCAAAATTACTGAGACAAGGATACACAACAAAAAGACTCGTGAGGACTTTCAAAAAGTTCTACGGTCGATATGACGACATTTTGGCCAAATATGACACCTCGGTCACTCAAATGATTAGCGACAGCATTCCTGGCTTTGACTTATTACAGTGATTCATATACTGTATTATTTCATACAATATTTAGACAATTTTGGGACCAATCCTGACGGATGTAGCATGCTAGCAGGGTACGCTTACCCATTCCGGACACCTGGTACCACCGCTAACTGTCAGTGGTTCAGGATGGTCCTACTTAAATTTGTAAATCTCAAATGTCTCATGGATCTGGTAATGTATTACCTTGAATGGAAATGATTATTGGACCAGTTTAATGTCATATTCACATCATATACCATGTCCATGTCACTTAGTCCTAGTGACGCAGCATAAGTGACACTCATGCTGATACGACTCAGGAACAGGCGATATTGGGCGGTAACTTTGGAATGTCCCCAGCAAATATGCCTGGGTTGAACTGTTCAATATAAACATGGGTTATGCCACTCTGAGTACATTCAAGAGTAGCCTCCGTGATGGGAACAAGGAAAATGACGTACCAATATTCATCATCATCATCATCATCATCATCAGTAGTATCACTGTCATGGTCACGGTCATGATTTTGGTTTTGCAGATTATTGCACCAAAGCCCTCAGCGTCATATAGTCCATCAAATTAATATACGACAAATTGTTTACAGCTTTGTGTATTGCAGGTATATTTTGTGATGTTAAACTCCCGGATTATTACTGATAATGTATTAGCTAGTATTGTGACCCAGATATCTGCAACTACAAATTACCTTGCATAGACAAAACTGTAAAACAATAGCGATAATATACCCCTCCTGGCACAAATTGATCTCAAGTGAACAGTAAACATTGCACTCCATAATGTACTCGGCCTCGACTCGTACATTGGGGATCGTATGGCTTTTAAGTAGTGTAGTTTGATGTAAGCTTTTGCTTGTAGCGGCCGAGAGGAATATATGAGTAGACGGTTTGTTTGAACAGTTCTTGATTATTCTATAAACATTTGATAATTGCCTAGAGCATATTGTTTCTGAGTGAAAAGTGTTTGTCGAACACATAGAGTTGATGATGCACTTTAGAACCCGCGTATCTCTTACACTATAAGAGCCACAATTTTGACGTATGTCAGCGTGTAACACATACATCCGAGTTGTCCTATCTCGGTAACTTGAAAACATTTATCATGCCATTAAAAACATTTCTTACTGCCTTAGCGGCCTTGCAACGGGAGTAAAGCTTGGGAGGTGGAAATATTTACATGTCTGTTCATATTGTTCTGATGAATAGGGAATATTTTGTTTGAAACATAGAAATTTGATAAAACTTCATCTGAACTGCCTCCAGTTTTTCAACGAGATAATTTTGGTTCAGATACCTGACAGGAGAGGCGTATTCAAGATTTGAACGAACTAAGGACATGTACAGAGTACGCAGAATATGTATATTGGTGAAAGATTTACAGAACTGGTGCGCTTTAGGAAGCCAAACATTTTGTAGGATTTGCTGTCAGGGTTATCTTTGATTGAGGATACCCATTGTAACATAGAGCCGTTAAATGAATAATTAGAGACAATTCTGTTTCTTTTGTTAGTATATGACATGATACAGCATTTAGAAACATTAAGATTCAGTTTCCATCTGGTACACCAATTTGAAATATTGTTTAAATCTTGATGAAGAAATGAAGTCATCAGCCGAGTCCAGACATTTAAAGGGACAAAGTCGGTCATTTTTCATGAATTTTGTTTGATACGAGAGGCTACTTATATTGCTTAACATGTTGAAAGATACTGAATGAATTGGTCTCCATGCATATGTTCGACCCCTGTTTTAGACACGATACATGAAACCATCGCGAAAATGAATTAATGGTCATGACCATAAATTCATTTTCGCGATGGTTTCAGTTACTTTGTCTAAAACCAGGGTCGAATATATGCATGGAGACCAATTCACAGGCTTTGTGTACATTGACATCTTTAAGATGGTTTTTAGCCACGTCAACTGTAATGTATGGATTAGACAAAATATATACCGGAAGGTTTTCGGATTTCGGGTGTTGTGAAAACGCTGTAAAAGAAATTGAACATTTCAAATATTTCTATCCGATCAGTTGTTTCTTTATCACAATGTTTCATGTGACTGGGGACAGGTGTAAGTGAACGCTTTGTTTTGACAAGCTGCAGAAGACTTTGGGCTTAGATACAGAATGTGGATTCAATGTTCTCGATATATTCAGCCACAGTCCCTCTATAGGACTGTGATTCAGCATATTTGTACCGTTTTAAACGTTTAAAGTCTTTCCTCAATGAAGAAAAGTGATTATAGGCAGTCACGGACTTGAAACGCTTGTCTTTTAGGAGTGCAATGAGGTCGTTAATATGATCATGATCAGTTTTGCGAAAATCATGTACGTTTCTGTCCTCTCTTCACGTGGCTTTGAATGACACACGATGTTGAGTACACATGAAGGGCATCGTGCTTTCAAGTTGAAGTTACAGTTTTTTCTGTGATGGAAACCTGGCAGTGTACACCTATGGCACAGACAAGATTGAGTACGTAATTTGTGCATCTCTTATGAGTGTTAAATTGCCGCAATCCGTATTCATCAACTTAAGTGTCAAGACAAAAATCCGACAGGTGGTCACTCCATTGGCGAGTAATTGCATAACGGCATTCCTCGCTCTATAGAATGTTTCGTCGATTGAAGTCACCACAGATGACAATGACATCCCAATCAGAGTTAGCTGAATCGTATACCTTTGACAGCGAGAGGTCAAATTCTTTCCAAGTGTTGATATTTGACCATGGTGGTATTTACACTGACCTGAGAAAAAGACTTGGATTTCCGAGATAAATTCGCTGCCATATAATTCAATATCTGTTTCCAGATCGGCCCCTTTTCCTTGCATTAAACGATTTGTTTAGAAAAGTTTTAGACTTGTTTTGTGTGGGATTGTTTACGAAGCAGGATCTTTTGGGTTCAAGTGATGGAGACAGAGGTTACAGCTCTATTTTTTCAAACTTTATTACTACAGCTACGTTGAACTACTGCTACAATAACATAATGTATCAGTGGGTGGATAAGTGACGACCAGATCCAGTGGTGAGCGATACGCTCTGAGTATACGCACACACAGACACCATACTGTACATATACTAAAGTAAAGTGGCTAATTCAGGCTGTGATATAGCCGATTTTGGCGGGAAAGTAAGAAGCGTCTTTGACTTTGATTGGTTAGAGATGAGTCACACGTCAGAAAGAATTAAAACTATGTGTAAACACAGGATATTAGGAAGGAACTGAAGAGATGACAATCTGTCTTCATTGTCAAGGAATTAAGAAGTAGCTATCTTTGTATATCGTTTCTCATCATGTTTAGGGAAGTTTTAGCAACGATCAGAACAGATATTCAATGATTAGACTTCTGAGACAATAAGGAGAAAATTAAAATGCAAGATCATGATGACTTGTCTGATATGCATGTTCGGTTTTCCAGCACTTTTCCAGCACTTTTTGGTTTTCCAGCAATTGTACCCAAACTGTGACTTCTAACATTATACAATTTTGATATCCATAGGTAGTAATGTTTAACCATTTTGGCATATTGCTTCTTTATCAGGACTATAGCTATTACCTTTCATAGGTGAGTTTTCATTGATCGATAGTTTAGTAAATTCTTGTGCCGAACAAACTGTTGTCAGACCATCGTTGAAGAACGTGACCATTGCAGCACGTTCAGCGTATAAATTGCTTTGTGAGGTCAGTTTGGGCCACCATTTTACAAGTGGACTAGCCACAAACTGATGACGTCAAATCGCCGTACCATGCCATAATAATTATGGCACTGTGTATTGTGTACGGCGATTTGACGTCATCAGTATCTGTCTATAGGCCTACCATTTGTAAAATGGTGCCCAGTTTGGTACGGACAAATAGGCAATATCAGTGAACGCTGACGGTGCTAGTATTCCCCTTGATTATTAAGGGTTTTTAGTATTTTCTTTCGTCCATCATTAATCTCTGTGTAATTCCATCATGTATCACACAGATACGGCTCTAGCTTTGTTGAATGAGGCATTCTCGATTCATGCATCGGTTCCTGTTTCTCATTCTCATATAAACATACGGAGATGTTTGACAGGACGTGTATTGATAAAAAAGGCATTAGAAATGACTTAAACAAATGTCCCAAGCAAGGACATTTGGAATTTACCATATGATATCAACGAATACGACAATCAGTGACCTTTTGATGTTGATTACTTTGTCTTGGTTTGCCCATTTAATATCGCTAATGGTTTTCGTTGCCACGAAGATGTTTGACAGAATGTACAACAACTTGAATATAATGTCTATTTACGCAAAAACAGATGGTAATATAAATGGGTCCAGAACAGATGTCCATAATGTCTGTTTTTCGCTATGAAGTTGTCCGATTAACAATTAAACCGTTGCTTTAATTTTTTCTTCAAATCATAACCTGGCACATTACGGTTTGTGATTTGTCAGTGAAAACATCACATAGTTGACCAACTTTTATGAAAAGGTGTATCCAGCGCAAGGAAATTACTGAAGATCGAATGCTTGTTTCAGTGCAGAGGTTGGGTAATTTGAAGTTGCCTTATTCTTCGTTAATTCATGTCGTCTCGGAATTTCTCCGCTGCCACACTTAACTCACAGAAGCACTCCACTGCAAAGAACCGTGACTTATCGTTGTTTTCCCAGCTGAACTTGCCATTTACAACGGCTTCTACCGAAGCTTCCATATCTATCTTCCAAAAAAATTGTTAATGTCACTTATCCATTCACCAGGAGAAAGACCTTCGAACTGAACAAAATACGAAATATTGAACTATACAAGGACATTACAATAAGATGTGAAAAGAATAACTTTGTCCTCGCATGCATATGAATGAAAAACTATAGCCGCAACTAAATATGTCATTTCAGACTAGGCACTGTTATCCTGGCACATCTAGGAAACATTAAGATATAGTTCTCTATTTCTTTCTTCGTTCGGCGAAGGAAAATACGAGTGACGTAATGACCGTGTCACCACGAGTCGTAGATGAGTGCTGAGAAGGTCATTACGTCACGAGTATTTTCCGAGAAAAACGAAGAAAAATATTAGGTAAATATACTTATCACATGCACAGGCCAAGAATACATTATTTTTTGCGAAATAAGTGGACTTTTCCACCACAATTCCGCGTTTAAACTTCTGAACTACTTTTAGAATAAATTCAATTAGCCGTGGGCGAGTTGTCAATCATTTCTGGTCATCGGTCGCGTGAGCGAGCACGACACTGACGTTTGCGTAAGGAGCAAATGCCAGATGACCTTACCGATTTCAAATATATGCCTAGCAATTTCGGACAAAGTTGCTTTCGGAAAAAGTTGCGTTATTTTTCGAGGACAAAAATCGACAGAATGTCAATAGCGTGAACACTGTTTAACGTCGCGGCAGACATAATGCAGTACCCTGGTTGCAATGCAGGACCCATTGTAATGCGACCAGCTTCGAGTTCGTTGTTTCCGAAAATTATTCACGTAATTCCTTCAAAATCTACGAGCGTTACACTCTTGTGTTTTCGTCGTTCGGGTTATTATTGTGGTAGTCTATGAAAATATTTATTTCCTAACACGACTTTTTGAGGCTTAGCCAGCGGTCGGCCTAAGAAGTTGAAACTGCATGACTACCGCATGAAAGTTCAGGTGGTGGCGGGGTCTATGCCGATATGAACCCCCGGGCCACATTGGTAACAAAACTAACACAGAAGGACTTAAAGTTTACTAAGTTGATATATCTTATCAGACTCTAAAACACTATGACTGAATTTTACAAATTTTCGCGTAAGACGAATTTTGATCGCGGGAGAAATACGGGCCGTCATGGTGTTTGTTTACATTGACGGACGGATCGAAGATAGACGTAAAAAAGTGCTGAAAAATTATTGATATAGATGCGAGTTGTCGTGACGTAGAACGACCAGACTAAAAATCCCGGTATTTTCTGTTCAGAAACAACTAACTTGGCTTGTGCATGTCATAAAGGCAAATATTGACATGTGTGTTTTACAATTTATCGATTGACATGAAAGATGTGTTGAAAGCAAAGGACAGCAAAGAAATATTTTAAAGACCGCGCAAAAGATTGTGTGTAAAACGGAGTATCAACGGATATAGACATGGACCGTGCATTAAGGTACTGAAACGAAACACTATTGGACGGCCTGTTACAAACGATAACGTAGTAACTAACCGATAATGTATCAAACCCGATAACGTAGTAAAAATTTACCGATAACGTAGTAAATCAACCGATAACGTAGTAACGAACCGATAACGTACGTAGTAATTTTTTCTAACCGATAACGTAGTAAAAATTAACCGATAACGTAGTAATTTTTTCTAACCGATAACGTAGTAAAAATTTACCGATAACGTAGTAATTTCTCCTAACCGATAACGTATCAACAAATTAACCGATAACGTATCAATGAACAATAACGGATTAAACCGACTAACAATATAGAGTAGTCAACCAATACCACATCAAAACGACCAATAACGCATCAATTAGTTGATAATATCTGATTAAGCGAATCATGAGGAGCAATAGATCAATCGATCGATCGATAGATAGATAGATAGATAGATAGATAGATAGATAGATAGATAGATAGATAGATAGATAGACAGATAGATAGACAGGCAGATAGATAGATAGATAGATAGATAGATAGATAGATAGATAGATAGATAGATAGATAGATAGGTCGATCAATGTATCGATAGATAAATCAATCACTCAATCGATAGATCGACCGATCTATCTATCGATGTTTGATAGATGGTCGGTCGATCGATCGATCAATCGATCGATAGATAAATTGATTGGCAGATCGATCGATAGAACGAAGGATCTATCGATTCGATAGAAAGATATATCAATTTATCGATAGATCGATCGATTCGATTAAATGGTCAATAGATAGGTGAATAGATCTATAGATCGATTTGTCATCACATTGTCTCTTACGAAATTTATTTTTCTTCTATTAATTTTTTCCGTTTAGCGTAAATTGTTATAAATATATTTGTTTCTCATCCTAGACATTGCAAAACTGATGCGGTGACGCGGTTTTTACTTCTCATTTCTTTTACTCTTCAACCAAAAAGAATGCGCGAAAAACATGAAAACGACATAGGAATGCACGCAGAGATAAATGTACAGTAGTGTTGTTTAGTATTTTTTATAGCAACAGTTCTGCGGTTTGACTTTTAGTGCAGCAATGCACAGTTTTGACAGCTTAATATAACAGTGACATATGTGTACTGTTCTGAATGGAATGTTAGTGTCAGTTATTTTGTTTACAGTTCTGTTTTATACATATTCCTCATGAGCAGAAAAAAAGGTTGACGTGGCGGGTTTCAATTGAAACAAACTATTTTTCTTGGCCTAAGCGTTTTTTTTCTATTAGCACTATACTGTGTATGACTACTCAATAATTTTGAGATGTCTTCGTAATAAGATGTGAATCAACGTGAATCACAACAGAAAGGATAAAGAGGAAAGAAAAAGCAATACGTTGTCTACAAAATCTGTTGACTAGGCTTGCTTACAGGAGTAATTTGCAAAATTAATGAATTGTGATTGTTAGGAATTCAATTGAGCAATGAGTCCAGATTAACCTGTAATTCAGTCTCAGAATGAGAGTTACATGAGTGTGTACCGGTGCTTTACTGTCTGTTCTGTTTTGTGTCTATGTTTATAACTAGTGTATTACGAATTTTTACCAAGTGTTATCAGATTACGGATGGGTATGATTACGATTATTTTGTAAAGGCTTATTGTCATTTTGATATACTGACGTTGTAAGTAACGAAATTTTAAAATCGGTCATATTGAAAACTTTTTCCAAGTCCTCCCAACTTAGAAAGTGTGTCAATAAAGACACTCTCATATGTGTTGTATCTTTAATTTATTCTGCGGGAATACTTTTAAATTGGTTCACATTTCCAAAATTGGTGAAATTCGATTCGTGATGTCTGAGTAATATCACGAAAACAGTATACTTCAATTTTATACGTTATCGGTAAATTTATTGTTACGTTATCGGTTAGGAAAAACTACTACGTTATCGGTAAATTTTTACTACGTTATCGGTTAGAAAAAATTACTACGTTATCGGTTCGTTACTACGTTATCGGTTGATTTACTACGTTATCGGTGAATTTTTACTACGTTATCGGGTTTGATACGTTATCGGTTAGTTACTACGTTATCGGTTGTAACACGGCCCTACAACGACACTTGACAGATACGCTACCAGCATAATCAAGAAAATAATTAACCATACATCATTCGAGACTGTCGGATGATCCATATGTGTTCAATGGAAAGTCATAACGAATGTCTGTACATACCCACCTACCAACCTACCCATACACATGCACATACATACATACATACACACATACATACATACATACATACATACATACATACATACATACATACATACATACATACATACATACATACATGCAGACAGACAGACAGACAGACAGACAGACAGACAGGCAGACAGGCAGACAGCTAGACAGACAGACATACATGCACCCACCCACCTCAAAAACGGACAACATCTTGGAATGGAAGAGAAGCTTGAAGAAATACAAAAGTGTGTCACCTTGTAAGTGTTTCCTTCGACGAATTTTCGAATCAAATGCAGTTACTGAAAAATGAATTACAGTAGTGAAAACATGCCGCAGGAATGTGAACATCGATCGATGGGAGTTTAGAAACTGATTTACTTAATAACCAATATGCCCATGACAGAGATCGGTATCTCCACATAGCGCTCCATGACTATCCCTCGATCGGGGATAACTTTTATGTCCCTAAAATTAATTTATCACAAAGTAAACATCACATATAAACTCAACAACAAATAGCTGGAGTTCTCTGTCTATCCAAATGATAAATATCAGGCGAAGACAATTCATTTAAGAAAATATTAAAAAGTTATTTGGTTTTTGAATAGTTGTTGGTATTGTGGACATTTCTCAAGTACTTTGTTTGTCGTGTATTACTTTCTACTCTATATTGTATTTTCTATTGAAACATGCGTTTTTAAACTTCTATGTACTAAGATGGTGTAGATTTTCTCCTCTTACGCATTGTTTATATAGTTATTTATCACCAAAGTCAAAGTTTGTGTATATTTTTTCAACTATTAGGTGATTTCCATGTACTCATTTCGCATCCCTTGTACTGTGAACATCAATACCTTACACAGATACGCATTTTGTCAGTTACAATGTCTATTTACCGGCTCCACAGACTACACTATTTCAGAGAGAACTATTTTCCGTGACTCCATCAGATTGTAGACCTTTTGACTTTGATTTTGTGTCGTTTGATTTTTTTATCTGATGAAATAAATATTCAATACGATACTTTAAACTCTAGTGAAATACAATTTCTGAAAGTGTTTTTAATTTTGAGCGAGACCGCCTAAAATAAATCACAGGTATAGGTCTGTAGAGCTTTCACGAACATCATCAACTCCCAGTAGATTGTGCACCTAGCAACAAGGACTCATTAAAAATGTGTTCTAAACAAGGCGACCTAATAAGTATAGGTATCACATAACATAGTTTTTACAAAGATCTGCCAGGTAGAGAGATTAACAGAGTCACTGGAATTGTTGATATTTTGACTGATAGTCACAGCATGGCCATGAAATGCCAACCTCCTCAGATATTAACGTTGATGTTTTGTAATTGCTGCAAATTGCAACATTATCATAAGTACGTTGTATTTTGTCTGTGTGTTTATTCGTAAAAGAATTTGTTTCGCTTCCATTGCACTGAGCACATCTACATCTTACAAAGTATTTCATATATAAAGAAGGCAGTAAGTGGGATCTGGTTCTTCATATAGTGCTTCCTCATGGCAGCTTCAATATTAAGTAAAGACGTTCTGGCTGCGCAAAACTTTTAAGCACACGCTCAATAAGGGTATACAATTTAGTTTGCAAATAATGATGTCGAGTGAAACCCAGATCTAACAAAAAAACATATGCATCACTTTGTCTATCAAACAAACGCCAAACGGCATTGCACTCATTCCAATTTTTTTCATTCATATATTTAAAAGAGCTACATTCGATATTTATCAAACCACCCGGAACATCATCTTGTGTTTGTAATGTATGGCCAATTAGTACAAAGAAATCGCTGACTATCAAAACTAACAGAGACAGATGGGACAAATTAAAAAATCTCCGGGAGGAAACAAACAAACAACCAAACAAACATAGAAGCATGCAGCAACATATCATATGTGCATATGAACATACGAAGAACGAGGCAGCGAGGTATAGATAGAGACACTGATCAAACGACAGGGTAATTTAGTGAAATGGAACCTATACGGGACATTTTGACAATTTACTGAATTTGCCGCTTTAAACGGTCAATTTTTGGTGAAATCCACGGCCACTTAAGTAGCTGTAAATAAACGTCGTTCATTTGAGTGCGAGCCGTATTGTTCTGTACCATTACATCAATTTTTGTTCAAACATGCAGAGTTCGATCGTACGGTAATATGATAACACGGTTCGTTTATTTTTGGTAATTGGACTATAAATTATGTACTTATGTGATAGTACTGTGATTGTGATATTATGTACTGCGACGTGATATGTACGAGTTGGATTAGCTGTCATGGCGCCAGTACCACACCGTAAAAACTGATAATTGACACCATGCAAAATATCATCTTGATATAATTGATCAAAACACTGAATAATTTGACTCAGACTTAGTTTCTGTATTATATTGCTGGGGTACAGTGACAACAATTTTTGAAGTACGTCCAAAGATTTAGCTGCGAAAAAGCTACTTAACAAAGTGATTTAAACTGATCAATCATTTCGAAACACGCACATTAATCGTGTTTGCTTCACGGGTATGCATAGAAAATTGTTTTCAAAATTATAATTGCCAGATATACAATTACTCTGTCAGTATTATTCGTTTTTGAACAAAAGACATAATCATTTATGTTAAATAAATAACAGCTAGAATCAATTCCAATTATGCCACTCAAGCTACTATTTAGACTGTCGACAGTCCCTTGTGCCTTTTCTGTCTATCCTTGGTGTTGTCTCTCGAACGTACGACGGTGCGGGAGGGGGGGGGGTGGTCGCACGCGCAGCGAGGCACTACGAAAGCATTCATTGTGTTAATGTATGCTTTCGTAATGCCTTCTCTTGCAATTCCCCCCATCGCGATCGTCGTATGTGCGAGAGATTACACCAATAAGGGAGAGATAAAGCGCAAGGGACTGTCGACAGTCAAGCTAAGATCAACAAACAACGATAGCACATATCAGTTGCTTTTGCACAACAAAGAGGGCGCTGGTCCACGTGAGAATTCAGTAATTTCTGGATTCGAACTCGCAGCCTACTGTGTACAAACTTTAATTGAAAAGTAGTCGGGGATGAAGACAACTCGACCACATATACAGATGTGGGAAAATGTGATTCAACAGCGAGCCAGCTAATTCGTCGTAATTTTATCCGTGATCCCTCCACAAAGCTGAAGCAAAAAGGATGCACGTAGTACTACGTGCACAGTCCCTCCACACAGGTAAATTTAAGCAGACAATTAAACCTGGCACGCACTATCAATTACGCAATGAATTCGAAGAAGGAATGAGTATTATTTTGTAGAAAAGCCAAGATGCGAAGGATGGCAGTATCAAGGTAGTCAGATGGACCGTTGATATCATCAAGAAAAGAAACGAAGGGTGCACTTCATACATGGAAAGTATCAGAAAACACCAATTTATGTTTCCTTAGTATTAAAGTATTGTAAAACAGACACGATTCATCAATACTACAAACTTTGAATTTTTTTAGTGTGTAAATGTAATTGAAGTCTCATGATCCCTTAAAGCACGTAACACCGAAAAACTATGACATTTTATTGGAAAATTGCTGTGTCAGAACTATTTATGTAAATATTTAAATGACGCCAGCATTTGCAGTATTGGGGAAACAGTAACATCTGCCTCTCTGTCTACCGACCTTCTGGTTTTGTACCTGCCCTAATTTCCATCGGTGTGTCTGTCCGTCAATGGCATATACACGTGCACCTGCAAACCCCGGGACCACACCCCACCCCTNCGTCACTCCCACTCTCACTCTCCCTCCCTCACTCTCACTCTCTCTCTCTCTCTCTCCATCTCTCTCTCTCTCTCTATATATATATATATATAACCACGCAAAGGCTACCACAAAATCATTTACTTGAACGTTTAATGCTAAACGTTTTTTGTTAGAAATGGACCATCAGTTTTACAGAGCACAGAACATACAAGTTACTTTATTTGAGGATTATCTTCATGTTAAGTGTTACTTTGCAAAAATGTTAAAATTAGTAGCTATTACGAATTGATGATTACATACCAAATTTTCATCTCAACGTATTCCTTTCCGGAGAAGAAAGTGATTTGACAAAATGTGGAAACATTTTGAATTGTTTATAGGAACTCGGACGACAAGATTTATAGACAAAGTCTGGAACAGATGTTCAGTATGATAGTTTTGAAGTTAAAACTATTTTAGACAATAATTGTTTAATTTTAAGGAAAAAATGTAAACTCAGCCCTTATCAATTTGTCATTTTTGACTGACGAAGAGTCGGTTACGCCCCGCCCCTTTTGGCTATATAAGCGGTGCGACGAGCAGCAAGGAACATCACTTCGGACCAACTCAACCACTGTGCAACTTCTGTGACTGGTAAGTAAACCTCTAACTTTTTTATCGTTTGTTAATATTGTCTCTGAGATACTCTTTTTAAAACTGTTATCTTCTGATGCAGTGAACATTTCATCTGCTGAGCAGTGCCTTGCTTTGTCAGTTTCCTGGAGTGGACTACGAGCTCAAAATATTGAATCTCCAAACTAATTTTTTTTATCCAGAATTTAGCCTGAACCTTCCCTTCTGTATGCCATTAACTATGGTAGTTTAAAGGTATACTGTCACCTGTTCCAATTTTGCCACAGTTACCATGGAAAGAGAAAATCAAACCAATCACAGGTTTTAAGCGGTTGGCCGCTTTTTAAAAACAGCGCCCTCACATGGGCATTTTGAATACCAAGGAACGTCCCTTTGACCATATATGAGCATATTTAGATTTCAGGTGTCTGTATACCTTTAAGTCGTTGTTTATGTAAACTGAAGCCCTTTCAGCAAGCTATAACGCGTTAATGTTACTTTTGTGTGAAAACTTTAACTGAGATAATTATGCGGTGAACATGCTGGCATTTTTTGCATTTGCGCATGCGCAGAGTGAACGCGATCGGCAAAAAGTATCTCTGGACTTTAGCTAATTCCAGCACAAAGAAAAAAAGGAAAATAAGCCAACAAAAAACAAGAAGCATAACAAAAACAGTCGCGATTATTTTAATACATTGTATTGACTTAATCAACTTTTTTTTCATAGAATTGTACATAAAGTCTAGCTAGCAACAAGCAAACAATTAACTGTTTCTCGATATTAAAAACAGACATTGAAACGATTTGTCTTTGCGAGAGATTTTCGGAAAGCATTATATTCAGTTTATTTTTCCTCTCGGCGTTGCATGAATATAAGGTTATTTACTGAATGCCAGGATTGTCGTATACAGTACAGCGGAGTCTGAGACTTGTAGCGTCGACGACAATACCACAGCTTACGATACTTATATGTTGGTATTTTTTGAATAACCTTCCTATTACACCTTTCCTAGTTGAATTTGACAAGAAATGTGGAAAGTATAGCTTTTCAGAATGCCATGTCGTACACTGCGCCGCGCAATAAGGAGCAGACTGGAAACTCTTTCAGACCGTCTGCTAAGCGTACCATGATTTGTAGTGCACGTGCTAGAAGCTGTTGTTCAAAAGCGTATTTTCACAGAAATTCACTGTTATTGTACTGTCACCATTCACCGTGTCAAACATTAAATGTATATTTTTACTTATATTGACGCCGCTCTGTCAAATTTGTCTTCAGATATCACAACAAACATGATTTGCAAATTTGCTGTCATCTTCTTTGCCTGTGTGGCGACGTGCTCTGCTTACTATACGGTGGTGAGTACACAAAGTTTGCATCGCCTACTCAATTATTTTTGTTTTGAGAAAACCGCTCTAGTTTACGATTAACGCAAATTTGTGTCTACTCTTTACCAGTATTATAGTGATTCTCGCTTTGCTTTAAAAAGCCGCAAACAATGTTTTTCCCCTTCGCGGTAGTAAGTATACAATGTGTCACTGACCAAAAATGCGTACTTCGTAAAGTTGGAAGAGACTGTCTAAAGAATACGCTTCGTGAAACTGAAAAATGCGTCATAATGTAGAGTTTTATTTGTCACAGTAGGATGTCGATTTTGCGAATTGCTAAAATCAAGCATGACGTTACTGGTTCAGCTGCATACCACGAAATCCACGATTCCGTGGACCTAAAGGGTACCGCAGTATACTTTGCATTCTTGATAAACGGGTAATCGCCTAATTAAAGTCTTTCCGGTTTTTTTTATCTCCCATGAGCAGCCAGCTCCTGCAAGTAAGTAATCCTGGTTACAAATAAAAAAGTTCCATGATAACATTATTAGCCTAGCTGAATTGCTTGTAATATATTATAGCCCAAACATGTGCCCAGACTATGTGTCCGAGGGTATGTAATCATTTGCTCGACGTAAGAAGGGCAAATCCCGGGTCTCCTGCCTCGAGGGTCCCTTGTTTAGGCTATAGTGTTTTTATTGCATGCCTCTCTTTCATAGTTTGCTCTCAAAATTTTTGGGTTTACATATAATGACAATTATATGCTTTATTTTCATGTTAGATGAAAATCTGTTTAAAAAATAGAAAGATTTTCATCATCGAATGGCGCATTGATTTTGAATCACTGTTATGCGGTTTATCGAATTTTGTATGCATAATGGTGTAAGAACAGTATTTCCTCTGAAATTTTATTATTTTTAAAGTCGAAGTTTACAAGTTGAAAATAGTTCAGGTTCACTGTCAGTCAATGATGACTATGAGGCCCGCAACGACATCAACAACTTACCATGCACGCGACATTCGATACAAGCACGTTTTGTACATCCAACTTATCTGAGGACTAATGTATCGAAATATGTCGCGTGATTTCCACATTTACATAATTATGGTAAAGGAGTGTATAACATATTTATTTTGAAAGAGTAGGTTACACAGAAAATGGAGTTTAAATCTCTATTGAACTCGGGTGTTCAGTGACATGACAAAAGCATGTAGCTGTACTGTTTGTGCGAATGAATGCGTTATGAGTTATGCTGTATTGTTTGAGCACCCACTTATGCTTGTAGGTATAATATACCTTAACTGTAATCTTGTTACAAATGAAAACTTTACTGAAGTATTAACCATATGGTATGATAGCCAGTCTTTTGCCCCTTATCATGATTTAAAATGTTATTTGTACGACTTATAACATTTTAGTCCACTTCATCTACTAGTAATGTCCCCGCACTTCATAAGACACGTTTATGGCTAAAAGTTAATCATTTTGAGGGTAGCGTACTAATATCGTACTAATATCACCCAGAAAGCGGTAGAGTTTATAAATCAAATAAAATTCACATACTTTAAATTCTTTGGAAGTTTCCTAATTTTGTTATCATGCCAGTCAACTTTCG
Source organism: Ptychodera flava (assembly GCA_001465055.1). NCBI lineage: Eukaryota > Metazoa > Hemichordata > Enteropneusta > Ptychoderidae > Ptychodera > Ptychodera flava. Next base: position 105,796 of record LD344965.1, read on the forward strand.
CGATATAGAAAGTTGTTATGTAGAGAGTGTCAATTTTTGTCACATTTACAGAATATACCTCAGTCATATTTTTTCAGATTTTTGCCAAAATGTTGATGAAGCACTGTAGCCAAGGAAATGTGATTTCCATTTGGTCCAAAATTATCAAAATAATGACTGAAAAATTCATAAAATTTAATAAAATGTTGCACTAAAGTTATGGTGGGAAAAATTGCAGCACTCAAAGGGTTAGTAGTTGTATACATATCAAAAAACTGTATGAATCAGAATTTTATGGCTTCTAAATCATGACGCTTTCAAGAGCTATAATGTCACTGCTATCACATGTACTCTTTACAGGCAGATTCACTCTTGAAGACTGTGAAAAGGGATTTTGCGATTGCATGGTGTATGAAATCTACTGTCAACAAGACGACACTGACGAGCCTTACCAACAGAGAGCAGCTGAGTTTTGTAGCACCCTTTCAGTACAGCCTGGCGGGCCAGCAGGTCGCCTTGCATCATTGCGTAACGCAAAGATCGACTCTGCAATCAGAGATCATATCCTCGACAATGACCTAGATAAAAGCCCATGCATTACCGTCTACGGCTTCTGGATCGGCCTAAGCGACGCCTTAGTGGAGGGTGAATACATCTGGAGCGACGGGAGAGCCCATTGCCCCTTCGACTACCGCAACTGGGCACCAGGCGAACCAAACAACAACACAAAGAGAGACGACGATGGACAAGATTGCGTACAACTCTGGTAAGAATACGTCAGACATTAAAGTTCAAAAGAATGGTAAAAGCTATCTTACAACTGATGTCAAGACTATTCAATGACTAAAAGCAAAACATTCTTATGATAACCATTTTCACTGACATCGATTCTCGCTCAAAACTAACATTAATTCGCCGTTGTCGTTTCTATTCCCGGCAAGTTCAAAATTAGGAATGCTTACAATTAAACCAGAAACGATACTTTTGTTTTTCATCGACTGAATAGTAGGTACTCAGGTATCTGTCACGTAGCAGTATGTATATCTTATTATTCATTTGAAATACTGGTATTACAATAGATTTTACAGAGAGTGTGGTTTTATACTATAATATGATGAACGATCGATTTCCATTGTCCGCCTGTCTGTCTGTCCATAAACAGTCTGTCTGCTGTCTGTCTGTCTGTCTGTCTGTCTGTTTTTGTATCTTCACTTGATATCTTGTATTATACCTTAAGGCGGAGCTCATCCGTCCAAAAATTTTACCGTATCTATTAATGTCAACAGGTTCAGGAACAATAACAAAGGTCTTTGGGACGATGAGTACTGTAACTACCGACCAAAGGGCATTGTTTGTGAAATTCCAGGTATGCACAATATAATTAATATGTGTTATTCATGTCATTTGATGTGAGCAACGGTGGATATATGTCTTTGGATAGAGTAGATTTTATAAATCATGTTCGGTTCAAATACATTCACCAACGATCGTTGTAAACCAGAAAACTTGGACATCACTCGCTAGTATCACATCTTATTATATCATAAAACAGCCCTTGTGCTATTAAATCTTAAGATCCTTGTTGGAAGACGAAACTTTTCGATTTTCTAACTGTCTTATTTTTCAAATGATCTGTGCAGAGAGTATTAGTGTGCAGAGAGTATTAGTTGAAACGATCACATTAAAGGTAGTTAAATACCAAAACCTCGGGCAAATTGTTATTTCAAAATAGAGGAGAATACAAGCTTATACTGCCTCTTTGAGGCGACGAACTGATTTGCATCTTTCCCTCATACCATATTTCACTGAAGACTTGGGATTAGTTGCATAGTGTTTTGTTGCGTAAATTTGTAAAACAAGTTAGAAGAGACGCACACATACACATGCCTTGAGTTTTAATCTCCACTTATTTTGTTTCTTTGTTTCAGATCCCCATTGCCATTCTTCGGGCTTTTAGAAACCGCATGAAACACATGATACGTTGTGGCCCTATCTGTGCTAGTGTTGAGAATATGTCAGTCTAATCTTACTGCTGCTATATTAGAGATTGCCGTGATAAAGATGTTTTCTCTGAAATAAAGAGTCATTAAAGCAAACACGTTGTTGTTCACGCGTGGTTGTATTTCGAAAACGGTTAAGTCAGAAAATGTAAAAATACATTTTTAAACGTACGACCTGGACTTGCCTCCAGTCGCTCGGTTTTTCTCGGCAGCAGTTACTAAAGTCTCATTTTTCAGACCTCGTTCACTTCGCTGACGCACATCAAGGTGAAGTGTGCCGCTGGCGGTAGGAACAGACATGTCGTGGAGCGAAGCGACCGAGGCTTCGCCACTCGAAGCTAAGTCATACCCTCAACTCTTGCTGCGTACTTTTCTATGATTATTATGCAAGAGCGAAGCGACCGAGGTCTGGAAGTCGAGACTGCAGTTACTACTGACTGTGGGTCATCGCGTTCACCCCACGATCTACGTAATCGCCTTCAGGTCATTCTGTCTTGTTATTTATATGCCCGCAGACTTGGAGCAAGTCTACGCACGAACCTATTAGACAGTGAGAGCTTGCTCAACTATCAAAGTGCATCTATTTCTTATTTTGGCGCACACCTTTGACAGTGTCGGCTAAAAGATGCATGCAATATATTTTGAGCTGACTTTCATGTCAGAAAGAGGTTACAGTTTCTTTTGTCGATAGTTACTTTGGAAATAGACAACGAATGAAGAAAGCAAACACCCTCTTTCAGAAAGACGGAATGTGAACATTGATTTAGGATACTTCCCCACTGATATTTACCTCTCAATTAAAAGATATAAGAAATTGAAGCTCACAGCAATCCGCCAAAGCGTTTTTCGGCAAATACTTTAGCACCATGTTTCTCCGGGTCTAAAACACCGGTAAATTGTCGCTAGCAAACTAAAAACATACATAAAGACAATGTTTTATCGATTTTTGTCAAGAACCAGTATTTTATGACAATATAAGAGTGGCTTGTGCTGCTACCAACCAAGCGACTACTTCTGACAAGTGCGCCCTCAATGTAAGTTCACTCTACAATTCCATCGGAGAATAAAACATTGTTTTCTCACAAATCTTTTAAATATCAAGCGAAAGCTAAACGATCATGGTTGAAGGTTGGAAAACTCATTACTTAAAGTCTAGCAACCTGTGCAGGTTGTACGGGTTTTCCATTCGATTAGTTGACCCGCTTGGCAGCTGCATTATGGGAAGGGTCACTAAGATGGGTTTATGTAAGCTAAGTACAAAACGAATGATCATTTATTGGAATTTCCTTGAAGAAGACGGAAACATTCTCCCGTTCAGGGTCGCTTTAGCCATATATGGGAGTTTGAGGTCGATTGCCAACTATCATGTGTCCATTCTTGCGAAAAAAAGGCAAAAAGGCAACGCCAACTTACTTTGTATACAAACTATCTTGGTGAGGTAACAAAAGCACTGCGCATGAAAGTGAATAAACTTTGAACTCAAGAATGGTTCCACCGACATTTGAAAAATAAAGTGCGTAGAGGCTAAGAAAAAAAACTTTGTTACTTGCGCCATTTTAGAGTTGAAATGAAGGCACATAATTACTAGCTTTCTTTGATGGCGATATGGACAGGTTGTTGTAAACAATTGTTATTATCACCATGGTTTCAAAAGAATTGTGATTACCAACGCACATATTAACCAACAAACCAGTCTTACTTACAAAGAAATTTGATGAGACAACCCCTTGGTTATCTTTTGTTACTAAATTTGCATGGCACATCTGCATGGCCCTCATCCACTCTCAGTGATTGTTCATCTCTAATCTATGATCGGCTCTACACAATTTGTCGGAGGAGGATATCTAATCATTCACCTTAATCTCTATTGAATATTTTATTTTAAATTTTCATCTCTGATTCCCGTTTCAGTATGAATTAATTAAGATCGTGACATAACATGACTTATAACACCATTGCAGTGATTAAAACTGATTCTTCCTGCTGGATTACTGTATTTTTTTGCATTCCACATTTACATGTACCTTGCAACCGCTGTTGCCCTATCTCTCAATGCCTGTGTACACCAGCTTCTGTCGCTCTATCTATCTCTCTCTCTCTCTACGTCGCTGTCAATCTCCGTGTCTTGCAGGTCTACAATGCAAACACTCGTGAAAATGCAGAGATTTTACCTGAAGATTTAACAAAACAGTAGACTTAACCCATGCCATTTATTGAAAAGTTGTGATTGTGCTGTATATAATCTCCGCAGCGGTACGATGTGCCTGAACCCAATGCGGGACTTGGCAGGGATGAGTGTTCACGTTTTGATATTAGGTAGACTTTGTCACAGTGCTAGCCTCTCTTTGGTTGCACAATTTATACATCTCCTTCGATGACTTTGACCTTCGGTTGCTCATCTCAGAGAGATGACCTGGTTTAGCTATGCTTTGGCCTTCAGCTATCTAGACTGCTGAGGTCACACCATTCTTGGTAGGGACTAAGTCAAGAGATTAAAAACCGAAAAGCAAAATTAGGGATTGTAACAGAGTCTAGCTATTTGGTAGCGAGCATGGCTGTATTCGTGAAAGTTATGAATGTGTTATAGAATAAAAGTAGGTTGTGAAATTGGTAACATAAGATTTCAACGATAGTCAGACCATGGTTGGAATACCAAATTCATTTCAGACTTCTAAGGACTTGCCACAAATTTTACGCGTGTGCATGTATGGTTAGAGGAGGTTGGCCGTAGTTTTTTAAAAGTCATAAAGTCTCGAGACTCCTGGGGAATCTAATTTTACAAAAACTTGTATTTTGTCACCGATCATTGACTGGTCTGGAAAAAAATACTTCATTTTTGAACTTGTCAAGAAAGATGCTCTGTGAATACACAATAAAATTCAATTTGAACCATGAATGATAGATGTAATTCAGCTGAATTTCATGTCATGTGTACGTCTACGGCGCGCCAAATGTTTCAAAAATATTTATCGTCATAGAGTAAAAATAAACTGTCAAATTTTCTTTCTAAAAAAAAGTCTTAAACGTGTATGGATAATAAAGAAAAAAGTTCTTTCGTCCATATCATTGCATTTTATTAATGTACCTTTTCATAAAAATGTTATTCATTTGGAAATACGTGTCATTAAATATTTGAATGTGTCTGTACAGATAAAGATGACGTGCAACCGTCTTTCTCGATTGAAATAAAAATTCGATGGAATTACGGAAGAAAATAAACGAGAAAAGTATTATTACAAAAAAGGGCAGAATGTTGTGTAATGCTTAATTGTAAAATATTCTTTAAACCGTAATGATAAGATAAACTGTTTGCAAAAATTTAGAAATACCACACTCCCATACTTATTGACGTACACATACACGTGTATTTGATATAAAGGTGCAATGAATGCTGATTATAAGGGAAAAAAAGAAAAAAAAAATCAAGCACACACACAAAAAATATTGAAATGATTAAAAACAAAACCACAAATAGTACTTGCACTACTACCAAAAAACAAAATGATTCACCATCAGGTCTGACTAAAAAAAGAAAGAGAATCACAACTGAAAAGTCGACCGAGATCCCGCCGGCGTTGAGGCTGAAAAGAAACCAAAACGAGGTTACCCCCCCCCCAAAAAAAACAAACAAACCAAAACGAGGTTACAAAAAAAACAAAACAAAAAAACCTCAGTAGAAAAAAAAGAGGCCCGTTCGAGAAAAGACAACAGAGTGGGACACCCCGCAGAAAAAGCCCAACATGAAATTTTCAACGTCTTGATTGTTACAGTTTAACGCCAGAGGGTTTTGGATCATCACACTCGGATGTTGGACAACATATTTTGGGTATTTCAGCGATAACTCTCAGCTTCTAGTCTTCAATATCATCTCATGGACGTCCAATTTACCGACACGTTCCATTCTATATTAAACAGTTACAGGTGGACAAAACACTCGTGGTGGTTAGTCGGCTGCCGGCGGTCCCCTCGCTCATGGCGTGCCTCAATATACACTCGAGGTGGTAAGCCAGCGGCCGGCGGTCCCGTAGCTAGTACGGTAGGCCTACACGCCGGCAGCCAGCGATCCCCTCGCTGTACAGTGTAGGACGGCCTCTTCCAAACCATAGACATTCTAGGCCCAAACCATGGAGTCATACCCCAACAAAACGATGGCTAGCCACTAGCCCACGGTTACGTGTGGTTCCGATACATAGTGGCCGCCGTGTTGGTATGCATAGTAAAATTGCACACCACGCAGCGGCCGCTATGCATCGAACCACACGTAACCGTGGGTTAAGCCTCTTAGTCCAGTCAAAATAGGGTTGGACCCACCACAAATTGCAACAGAATTTTTTTCTTCAGAATGCATTTCAGAGAGGTACCCAGAACAACATATTAAAAGTTTACTCGAATCCACCTTGGGGAGATATGACTAATTTGCATAAATCAAAAATGGCGGCCAACCATCCGACAAAATAACATAATTGGCCATATATCACATGTTAAACAAGCTATTTCAGTGATTTCAAAGTCTGTCACTAGTTATTAGGCTCAGGGAATCATTTTGGAGGTATAATATTTCATATAAGCACTTCATTAATTTGCATAATTCCAATATGGCGGCCAACATTCCTACAAAAAGACATTTTCGGTCATTACCACATATTAAACTAGCTCTTTCAGTAATTTTAAAGTTAAAAGTATATTTCTTAGGCGTGGACAAATGATTTTCGAGATGCAATTATTTGCATAGGTAATTTGTTAATTTGCATAAATCCAATATGGTGGCCAACATTCCTACAAAGGACATTGTCGGTCATATACCACGCATTAAACAAGCTATTTCAGTGACTTTAAACTTTTACTATTTTTGGGGGGTATGAAGTAATACTTTTAGTGGTTCAATTTTTACAAAGAACCTTTGATAATTTGCATGAATTAAATATGGCTGCCATATTAATGCCCCATGGCTTAATAGCTTCTAATATAAATAAGGGTTTGGTATAGTGTTTAGCACTAGGAAACTATTAAGAAGAAACTGTTAAGTCCTTCGACATTCATTTTAAGCTCATATTTGGTATTGATATAAATACCAAAAAGAGCTTATATGGTGAGTCTATGGCGTCTGTATGTCTGTATGTATGTATGTATGTAGGAATGTATGTGCAGATGTATGTCCGTCCCACGCAAAGGCTCCCATACCGCCAAAGCTACCATCTCAGTATTTTGGTGTACAGGTAGATGCAGGGGTTGAGATGTGACGTTGTTTCAGTGTCAAAAATATGCAAATGAGGTAAGAAAAAGGGGAAATCCTGCAAATGTGCAGGAGTGGTGGCAATAACTGAAACAGCGCACACATCTGAGTAAGAGGTTTTTGACCTTTAACCTATTTGTATGCAGGGTACCTATTATGTGCGGGAGTGGTGGCAGTAACTGAAACAGCTTATTATTCATTTCCTGTGATTGTTTATGAACTGTGACATATAAACAGACCTGCTCAAACCATGGATGTCTATTTTTGTACATCCATGGTTGAAACATTCTCTGCTATGCATGTTGCTAAAGTTGACCTCCAGTACGTAAAGTTTCAGACGTTATTTACTTTTGTCATTCTTGTTTTTCTGGTTTAAATATTTCTTGTTATTTTTCTGGTTGTGCAGAAATCATTGTCATAACATCAACGTAGAATTTTCCAGCACTGAACAGATAGAAACAACACTTATTGTTGATCGTTGGTATGTACCAATTCTGATCAAATTTGAGCGACACCGTATAATTGCAGTATTTTTAAAATTTTAATTTTTCTATATATGACGACTGTTAATGATTGTTAGTCTTCTGGATAATATATTCTCTTTCTGAATAAAACATTGGATTCATCTGTGTACGGCATTTTCGTAATTTGTATGGGTGTTTAACACTGTACAGTGTCAAAAGATGTAATCTGTAATGTATACTGTTATAAAAAGACGTGTTCAAAATCTTTAGTTTTTAATTTAGACTGAACCCCCTTCTTATGGATGGGTGCATCCTTATAAGATCCCCTAGACGACAGGCAAGAAGTCATCACACATAACAGTAAAAATACAATAAACACAACAAAGCAAAAAAACAGAAAAAATGATATGACCAAAATAAAAAATGCCATAATACACACAAATTGAAACTTAGCACTATTGCAAACAATGTCAGATTCATAAAAACTTTATGGACACACAGACTCAAAAAAATCTGAAAACTGCATGCTTTAGCAAAGGCTTACAATTAATCCAAAAACAGAATCCAACTATTACACAATACAAACAAGTACATCTTGAGTCATTTTTCCAAGTGTCATTTTTCCAGATGTACATGCTTGTATCGTGTAACAGTTGGATTCTGTTGGGCTGATGAGTTGTTTGAATTAATTTTAAGCCTTTCCTAAGCATGCAATTTTCAATTTTTTGTGAGTTCATGTGTTGATCAAGTTTTTAAGAGACTGACATTTTTTGCATCAGAATTTTATTGCAAAACAAAATAGTTGTTTTGTTATATAACATTTAAAACACTGTGAAAATTTCAGAAAATTTGACCCAGCCAGACTAGATTTATATTCTTTGCAAATCTTGAAATTAGGATAAAAGGGAAGCAGAAAATCGGGTGGTTTGCATAAATTTGCATAAATTACCCCTTCTATATCATGCAACGTACGACTGCTTGCCAAGCTAAAAGGTGAGCCTAACCAATTTTTAATCTTGGGTTAACAAATTAATCAAATTGGATGAATATTTGGAAAAAATTATTTTGAGCAAAATACGCTGCATTGGGTGCAGTGCCCTCTTAACAGTTTTTTCTTGATATTCCGGTTGCTAAAATCTCTACAGAACCTTATTTATATAAGAAGCTATTTGGTCATTAATTTGGCAGCCATATTTAATTTCGGAAACATATCAAAGTGTCTTTTAAAAACATTGAACCGCAAAAGGTGTTTCTTCATGCTCAAGAAATACATTTAAACTTCAAAATGTCTGAAATAGATTGTTCAATACATGATATATGACAGAAAATGTCTTTTGTAGGTATATTGGCCGCCATATTGGATTTATGCAAATTAACGAAGTGCCAAGGCAAATCATTGCACCTCAAAAATCATTTGTCCATGCCACAGAAATATACTTTTAACTTTGAAATCACAGAAATGGCTTGTGTAACCCTTTGACTGCTGTAATTATTTACACAAAAATTTTAATGCAATTATTTTACCAATTTCTGTGAACTTTTCTGTACGTTTTTTTCATAATTTTTGACCAAATGGATATCATTTTCCAGCAGCTACAGTTTTTTATCAAATTTTTGGCAAAAAGCAGAAAAATTGACTGTGATACATTTTATATAGTTGACAATAATAGACTTTGGCGCCCAAAGGGTTACTACGTGGTATATGACAGAAAATGTCTTTTGTATGTATGTTGGCAATCCTATTGGATTTATGCAAATTAACGAAATACCTAAGTTTGCAAATCATTGCATCTCGAAAATTGTTTGTCTATGCCAAAGAAATATACTTTTAACTTTGAAATCACAGAAATGGCTTGTGTAACCCTTTGACTGCTGTAATTTTTTAAGCAAAAATTTTTATACAATATTTTACCAATTTCTGTGAACTTTTCTGTACGTTTTTTTCATAATTTTTGACCAAATGGATATCATTTTTCATCAGCTACATTTTTTTATCAAAATTTTGGCAAAAGGCAGAAAAAATGACCGTGGGTTATTTATAAAGTTGACAAAAATAGACCTTGGCGCCCAAAGGGTTAATACGTGGTATATGACAGAAAATGTCTTTTGTTGTATGTATGTTGACCTCCATATTGGATTTATGCAAATTAACAAATTACCTATGCAAATCATTGCATCTCGAAAAACGTTTGTCCACGCCTAAGAAATATACTTTTAACTTTAAAATTACTGAAAGAGCTAGTTTAATATGTGGTAATGACCGAAAATGTCTTTTTGTAGGAATGTTGGCCGCCATATTGGAATTATGCAAATTAATGAAGTGCCTATATGAAACATTATACCTCCAAAATGATTCCCTGGGCCAAATAACTGGTGTCAGACTTTGCAATCACTGAAATAGCTTGTTTAATATGTGATATATGGCCAATTATGCTATTTTGTCGGATTGCTGGCAGCCATATTTGATTTATGCAAATTAGACATATTTCCCCAAGGTGGATTCGAGTAAACTTTTAATATGTTGTTCTGGGTACCTCACTAAAATGCATTCTGAAGAAAAAAATTCTGTTGCAATTTGTGGTGGGTTGGGTGCCAAAATCTCGTAGATTGACTGGACTATCTGAACGGAGTGTGAAAAAGGCAAAAATACTCAGGCTAAAACACTCTGTCTAGATTCGAGGCAACGTTTTCACTAGTGCATGTAGAACGCGAACGCGCCCGACTTGACAAACACTGATCAAGCAGCCGGTACTTCTCTGTATACTGTAGCTCCGGGTGGAAGGGCTGTGAGTTACCGGCGTTATACGGCCAGGCAGTATAACGCCGTTAGCGCACAGCCTAGTCCTGCGTACATGTCGGTGTGTTCTCTGCGTTATACGGCCTCCACTACTGTGGTGGAGGCCATATAACGCCGGGAACACACAAACCTGTACGCAGGGCTACTCACAGCCGTGCCACCCGGAGCTATGTATATAGGCTACTGAAGAAATATCGTAGCTCCATATATTGGACTGTGTGAATATAAAGTTTTCAGCAATGGGGATCGACATGTCTTGTATGTGCCGGTCGAGCCCTACGAGTATAATGAGCGTGTCTGGCGTTGCGAAGGCCGGACACTCTCGCCATACTCGTAAGGCTTGTGCCGATCCTGAGGGATCGCGGTTGCATTGCGTCGCTCGTCATGTCGCGACC
>LD344966.1:12396-33193 GCA_001465055.1 Ptychodera flava
AAGTAATCTTTTGAAAAATCGAACTGGACTTAGTATCATTTATAAGTAGTATATCCATTTTGAAATCAGTGAGGAGAAAACCTCACATGTTGCTCAGAAAATTGTACGGGTATTGGTTTCGTTTCTTAGCCAGTTCTCCTCCTAACCACCCAATTTTCTTTTGTAAAGTTCCAATTTGCCTATTCAAAACTATTGGGCCTGATCAAATTGTTATAGAGTTCATTCGTCAAAAACTTTTCACCTCTGCCATGAAGTGATTTGACAAACACCACCACTGGTATGTTACATGTACTTGGAAAGAGCCCAATCTAATTAAAGAGTAGAACATGCACATTCAGATGTTCGAAATAAATTCCATGAGGAAGTGACTCATTCAGACTTTGACATGTGGTCTCCCCCGCTGTGTAAATATACATGTACATGAATTACTATTTTCAGTAACAACTATGTATTACTGTTTTTAACGACCGCTGAGAATGAGGCTGACCCTGTAGGGCAGCCTGTAACCTTTGAAATTGAAAATAAACAAACAAGTACTCTACATTTGTTGATAAGGTGACTGAAGATTTATAGACATACATGTGTGATGGGCGTGCTGTCAGTCTGTCTGTCTGTATTGACATGCGTGCCAATGACCAACCATAGAGACGGTAGCTACATGTACATGTACCTCCAGCGACTCCATGATCCAATCATTCTCTGCTAAATCTCAAGTTTTACCATTTTGGCAGTTTCTCACCCTCTGTTAGCTGTAAACCTTGTATCATGTAAAGAGCCTATACCTGTGAATTTTTATTAAAGTTTGTCACTATTACTTTAGCAAGTCAATTATAAGTTCCTGTTCTACTCCGAAAAGGATGTTGAAACGCGTACTATTTAGCTTGTCAACACAGCATCTATACATGTGGAAGTATTGCTGTTGTTTACATTAAAATTCTAGGGTGGACCAGAATTCACTTGTCACCAATAACAATGCAGTTTTTAAAATATGTACAGGCTGAGATGACAAGGAGAATACTGTGTATCTCAACATGCTTTGGGGACGAGTGTAGAACAAGAAACAGTAGTTGACATCAAAAAAGAAAATTATTTCAAAATATCATCAAAAGCCAAAGCTGCTTTGCCTTTGAAAGTGTTCATTGTTCAGAATTAAAACATGTGAAAATAGTTGTCGACAAAAAACATACTCAAGTTACTCACAGACAGCGTGTATTATGAAAACAATGATATATATGTCAGTCAGTGTACATGCTAATAATACCTTGGCTGGTTTTACTTACTTCAGACATAGTTATAAAGTACAGTGAGGTCACCATACATGTACCGGTATGTTGAACATCTTACATCGACATTTGAATGGAAGGTCGACTTTGTAAGGATACTTCAAAAGCTCTTGAAGTGAAAAACATAAAGAGACATTGATTTGTCACTCTGAACATGACAGCATCAATCTAATTAAAATCCTCATGCGTTTGCTGTAATGCTTTTGTGTTATGATTTCAGAATCAGATACATGTACTTTAAGAAAAAACAGATTTGCACTTACCTGAAGAACAATTGCCTACATACATCACCTCCCAATGTCAATAATCACTGCGTGTCTAATGTATGATGAATACATGCAAACATACTCCATGGATAATGTTTCATTGTACTCTAGCATATCGTGGGCCCAGGATTCTCCAGTCTGGCCCAGAGTTCATAGAATGATGAATAAACAACCATTTGACATTTTTTTTCTGATTTCTTTGCAGGTATAGCATTTACAGATTTACCGGTAAGTCAAATCTCCGCCAGCAATTGTCCTTTTAATTTATTCAGTTGCAAATATTGTGGCTAATCTTTTAGCAAAATACATATATCACCATTGTGATCATACTGTACTGTCCATGGGTGATGTGCATGTAGAAATGTATAGACCTTTTCCGGGTTATTTTACAGTACATTGCTGTGGCTGTATCAAACACTGTATACACATTCAAAAACAAACAAAAACATATTAATTTTGTGACGTACAACAAATTGGTATAAGAGAGTGATACAAATTTGCAATGCCAAAAAATACTTCTTGTATTTTGTGTCCATCAGCAAAGAAAATGTAGGTCAGGGTGTAACCTGCCATAGTGTTCTATGAGTAATATACCCTACAGCTAAAAAGTTCTATGAGTAATGTACGCTTTGTATACCCTGGTGTGCACTGCATCGTGGAACCAGTAGAACTATTGATGACCTGTGTATGACCTACATGTATGCACAGGATAATTGGGTTAGAGGGGAATCAAAAAGCCACAGACTGCACTCTCCAATAGAATCGTATCACTGTTAGACAGTGAGGGGGGTAACCTCTACCCCCTCCCTGTGATGATGGGGGGGGGGGTACATATAGGGTTTGGTTAGAGAGGCTCGCCAGCTAGCAGTGTTATGTCATTTTCTGACAGTGATAATGAAGACTTGTACTGCAAAAAGCCCCAATATGATGTGCAAAGGTCAATCATAAATAATTAAAAAGCCTTGAGGAGTGAGTAGGGAAAGATTACAAGTGTGTTCATAGAAATCCATCCACAATAGAATTTTATCAAAAAGAGTTTGGCAGCTGCTGTGTATTGACGACTGTGCTTGATTGAGCAGAACACATCAGCCAGCCATAATAACGTCTGGAGTAGATATCCCTAGGTGGATTTGTCTGTGGATTTATGATAAAGCTATGAGTCAGTACTGGATGACTGAAAATATGCACATGTTGAAATGAATGCATAAAAACCCAATACAGTACAGCCTGTGGTTAGTTAGAATGCCATTTCACCATATGCAAGACTTTATGATATTGATAAAGTATGTGAATAGTATCATCAATGTTTCCAAATTGCAACGTCCGTAGGTATAAAATTTATTCACAGGGTATTTGTTATTGATTATTTTGTATGTTTCTCTTCTTCCCGCTGCAGCCCAATTTATACCCAACAGTAGGACTACAAACACCTGGTGAAGTTGTAGATGCAAATTTTGGACAGAGCCCGTTTGTCTTTGATATAACAGACATGATGAAGGTATGTGAAATGCATTACTTGGTATTCTTTATCTAGATACTTCACGGTTGATCTGTTTTACAGTTGTTTTCAGTTGTAACATCCTTGACAAAAAACTGACATCTGTCATCATGTAATTAAAACCACTATATGGTTTGGTCACACTTGCCAATGGTTTGTGTAAGACAGGGTATGAAAGGTCATATCGTTTCTGAGTTTAGCCTATTGAGTAAAAATTGCAACCTGTATCTTTATTGACTCAGTATTGCAACATCTGTAATACCTTAAGGGAGAGGGTCATTGGCAAAGGTGGTATTGGACCCATACTACTGTAAACATTTTATCTGAGGTATGTTGGTAATTGATGAAAATTAAAACATGTTTGTCGTAATGTAAATCGTAAAATGTAATATTGCAGCTATGTTGAAATGCATTGGTTGTAAATGCAAAAGTCACACAGGTGCAGTTCTGTTGACCCCTTCCCCTTAAGATTGACTGACATCTTCAGAAGATTGAGGTTATCAAGGTGCATGGAGTGGTTAAGAACACATGCTATTAGGTTTTCAATGTTACAAGAACTGGTACTTTTACAGCTATTGCTTTCTTCTTACCCTGTTCAATGCAGTGGATAGTTTGACCCCATACAAAAATAATTGCTTTGGAAGGCGCTATCTTTCTTCTGGCATCAGTTTTGGTCAAAATGTATTTCCCCTGTTGTATTTTGTTTTGTTGATAATTACTGTGAAGAAAAGTGCGTATTGTTGATTCATTCACAGAATCATTTCCCCTTGGCTTGTAGGTGGAAATGCCGTGAAAAAATAGCAAGGCAATTTACATGTACATTGAGCTCACCAAGGCCAAATGTTTCATTGGCTAATCATGAAACTCCGCTGATGAATCACTCTTTTTGAAACTGTCAGTTTAATTTCTTTGCTAAATGCCCATTAAAAGAGATTTTTAAGTACAACTTTTCACATGTAAATCCAGCTCTCCCTGGAACTTGACCAAGGTCACAGTTCAAAGGTCAATAGCTATTCACTGAGGAAGAAAATGCATTAGACGTTGAATAGGTGAAAACCTCGTCCAAAAGAACAGGAAACAAGCGTGTGGCAGGTTTACTTGTTCAGTTGGCGTGTGTGACAGCTCAAAAGTGACAGGAATTGTGCCTTATAGATTTACATAAGTCTGCGTCTTACCTGTTTGCAAGATCTCATCAATAATGTTAAAACAGAGTATGTTCTATATGCATTGACCACAAGTAAGTATAACTATAAGAGACAGGTTTGATTCAAAAAGAGACTTAAGTATTTATCAGTAGGGTGTGGTATCAACCAATACAGATCCTCCCCCCCTGTGTTTATACTCATTTGACATCGCTTGGTAAATTTTGATGAGTACTATCTGTTGCTGTGTGCCCTGGCACTTTCTGCATTCATCAAATTGTCGCTCTTTGGTAGGTTTAAGCCTTTTTAAATAGCAGTTGAGTGAACTAGGCTTTGATAATCACATGTAAATGTCATAAGTCAAGGTCCTTGGCTGAACTAGTTTAGGGTTGAGTGACCAGCAAATGTGAATGAAACTCGTGCATGTAAAGCTGCAAGAGAAACAACAAGAAGCATAGAACTATGTGATTGTTACTACCGTATCTGAGAAATTTTTTCGATTTTTCCATACTATAGGAAAAGTATAAATCTGAAGGCCAGTGAGAAATTGTGTATGTGTATTTCAAGCCATGTTTACTAACCGTACCAAGTGTCCACATGTTGTTTTGCCTAGCAGTTATTCATTGTATGAGTGCAAAGTTCTTTTTTAAAATGCAGTTTCAGATTTCATGTACGAAATGGTAAACTGTCTCTGAAACTCGAGGAGGGCAATGTCCTTAGGTGATAGTGAAACCTCAGAACTAAGTTTGTCCAAAGACGTGATCGACATACCGGTAGATCTCATGCATCAGAAGGATATTTTGACTGTTTTCATGATCAGCATGCAAATAACATTTTGAAAACAATACAACAGTACAGCAGTTCTTAGTGTGGCAAGGCCATTGATTTAAGAATGTCAATGGATAATCTGTGTGTCTCTCTATCTTGTTTTCAGGAAATGAGAGCTAGAACAAGATCAACGATAGAAAAATTCCCTGTAGCAGACAGCAAAGGAGAATGGCAAACCACACTACAGAGGTAGAGTCCATTTCTTGTCATTTTTTAACAATCTTGACCAGTTTTGAGCCACATATAAAAGCAAGTGGTTACTTTATAGTTGGTGAACAGATTATGAGTATGAGATTTCTTGCCCTCATCTTTTTGGAATTTGCCACCAGCACGCAATATTTGAAACAACTTCGCTTCATTTGGAAGTGAAGCATGTAAGGCAGCTCATTGATCAGATAATTATTTACATGTGAAATCATCAAATTCATGCTGAAATTCGCAATAAAGATCTACCCTATCCCACACTGTACAGAGGTTTTGAAAATTCATCATAATTTGAGCAGTTCATGTAACTGAATGAAATGGTCCTGTTACATAGTCTAGTGGTTAAGCAATCTCTCACATTCATGCAGGTGCATTAATATTCACCTGGCATCTCAATGACGTTGAATAATATTGCAGAAAATTCATAGATTTAGAGCAAAAAATCATTCCTTCAATCCAGGACAAATGGGTTCAAATATCAGCGTCTTTTTAAGGACTTACAATTCTGGAAAGACAGACTTTATGAAATACATTGTGCAAACCAGCAAATGTTTTTGTTATTTGACACTATTAGAAAAAAACGACAACTTGTGGCGTGCTCTGCTTTTGAACAATGTTGTATTTGCATATGAATTCTGTTGTCACACAGGCAGTATAATAAACTTGTTTCTCGTTCGCTGCTATGTTACCATGAACAGACCCCATGAAAAGTCAGCGAGACTTCACCAAATGATTTTCATTATGCACAACATCAAATTAACCCTTTTCCTGCCAGACAGTATCACTTCCCCATCAGCCAAGTCAGTAAAAAGCGGTATTGAGCCAAAACATGACGTATGTTCATCCACTTAGCTTGGTCTGCTATAGCATCTTTAGTCTAAAAAAATCAAGTTCACAGTATTTATCTTTTCAACAGCTTTCAAATGTACAGTATTATGTTAAAATACACCATATGGAATATGTTGTGTTTCGTTAATTTTAACCATCTTTACCTGTTGGTGAAATATGGACTTGGCAGGAAAAGGGTTAATATCTCTTCTAATTCATAATCACCAGTAGATCTGTCCTAGGTACTTCACGTCCTCGGTCAAGTAACATTTGTATTTCCATCAACAGAGTTGTGTCCACATACCTGGTGCATCATGGGTATTGTGCCACTGCAGAGTCGTTTGCCAGGAACACCGGCCAGTCATTCGATGAAGAACTAACCTCCATCAAAAATAGACAAAGTAAGTCTCTGCCTTTGTCAGTGTGTACATTTCACTTTTGGGGTAGAATGCGCTTCAGAGACACATATTCAGACTTTCAAGCTTTTATAATTCTATTTTGGTCTACCATTTGTGGGGGCTCATTTTGAAGCTTATGGAGTGAATAAAGTTTTAATCAGATAATTTTTGTTAAAATCAGAAACGTTATTTTTCCCTATATAGTCAACACAGGGTTGGCGGCCATTTTGAATTTCAAGTGTTGCTAAATAATGGGTAATTTGTTTCTGTTGTACCAAATTTTGCAAAGTGACCCCTGATTTTCATTCGTGATTTCCAAGGGGACAGGTTTAATATGTCTGTACAAAAACTTTGAGCAAAAGTTTAAGACTTTCAGTTTTGAGGCATAAATTACTAAACAAGTATAGATACTATTGTCAGCTATTCTGATTTCAAAACCAGTTTCATGATGCTAATCCTAACAAAACCGTAGGATGAGGTAAGCTATTTCATGTTTCTGTTCTCACATAAAAGTTACAAAATGTATACATCAAACTTAAAGCCCTTATCCCTACCACTCCCATTTCCCTGTGTAAAGTTCCAAAATTACCTTTGGAAACAATAGACTCTAGTAAAAGTTGGTGTTTAAAAGGTTATGATGATAATCACTCTCATCAACTGTGAAAAGGAAGTCTTAGTTTGGTGATAAAAACATCTGAAATGACGTTGAATGCTGATGTTTATCAAGTGTATTTGAAAATCATTGGCACAATCAACTGTTCATAAATCTTTCCATTGTCTCAAAGTACAATTCACTATCAAAGGAGAACAGTTAAGGAAAATGTCACAATGGATCTTTAACCTTTTTAGCACTAGCACTGGTATAATACCAGTGTTCTGACTGGCTGGAGTATGGCCAATTTTTTCAGTGAGTTGGTCATAATATCCATGAATCTAAGAGCTGATGTGGAGGGTTTGAAAAAGTAAATCTTATCCTGTCAAGTTCATATGTCACCATACAGTCACATGTCCCATACGGTGCATTTTAACAAAAATTGAACATTGGAAGGCTTGTGAAAACAGAGAAACTGTGGGATAAAATATGCATGGTTTTGACTTAGTACCGGTACTGCTTCTTACTGACTTGGCAAATGGGGAAGTGATACTATCTGGCAGAAAAAGGGTTATGCAAACTTATGGTAGTGTTGATAGTGAAGCGGTTGCTGTGTTTATTATCTTTTCTTCTCTCTCCACAGGAATACAGAAACTAGTATTAGCTGGCAGAATGGGTGAAGCCATAGAAACAACAAAGACATTGTATCCAGGGTTACTAGAAAGGAACAGTAATTTATTATTTATGCTTAAAGTACGACAATTTATAGAAATGGTGAACGGTACGGACAGTGAAGTCAAAAGCCTGCACCCCAGGCTGTCCAAATCGAGTACCAGCTGGTGTAGTCCCTCTGTCAGTCCCAACCGCAGTACCGTTTCACCACAGACTTCATTACACAGATCGCTGCCGCACAGCGAGAGTATAGCGAGCAGTTCGAACGCCGTCAGCAATAAACAGTCCAGCGGCAGCAGCAGTACAAGCAGTGAACTGAGCACCGCGGAAATGAACGCGGCCAATAGCGCCCGGCTGATGAACGGCGCGCAGCTTAGTCGAGTTATCCGGGACAGTGAAGAGGACATGGAGATAGGGTGCCAGGAGGAGCAGGAGAATGGTGTCCATGTTTGCAAATCCGTCAGAAATGGTTCTGCAGCACATTACATGAATGGCAGTTATTCAGATGAAGACATGGACACAGAAGAAACAGGTAAACATATTCCTGCACAAAATATTCCTACTTAGTTCTCTGTAAGCGGTAACTTTTGATGATTTTGCCTCTATTTTCCTTTTTAATGTCAACTACACTTTCTTGTTCCATTCCCCAAAGCCATGTTGATATACACAGTATTCGGCTTGTCAACTCTGCCTGGTACATGTGTAGACTGTGTTGTTATTGTTTACAAGTGACTTCTGGCCTGGACTGGAGTTCAAATGTAAACAATGACAGTGCATTCTACATGTGTACTCACTGTGTTTGTTAGCCAAATAGTAGGCGTCTCAACGTGCTTTAGGAATAGAACAAGTACTTGCAATTGACATAATAAACAGCATTTCTGAACAAATCATCAAAGTTATGGCTAGTTCTCCCGTAGGCAGTTCGCTCTCTAAGTCAATATTGCATATTTTGAAGCCTATGACTCTGGTAACACACAGGAAGTTGTCATGTCTTTCTCACAATTATGTTCATATAGCTTCCGTGCATTCTTACATTTGACTCAAAACAATCTCAAGTGTTCTTTGGCAGTGTTCAAGATTTGATATTTCTGTGTGGGACATCATACCTGTGAACTACAATGATACCTGCTGCATTCAGAATTCTTTGCAGGGTAGCAGCCATAGTGTGAAACGGTGACCATAATATTGAAAGCTAGAACCATTTATTCCCCAATAAGTGTGAAAACCTGCATTTCAAACAGTGTAAATTGTGCAATTCATTAAATAGCCACACAAATCATATTGATATATTTTATCCCCAGGATTTTCACAGCACATTTTTCCATATATTAGATTTCTGCGTTAAAACTTTACGATAACATTACCAAAAAAATAAGATCTTAAAACAAATTCTCACAAACTTTAATCACTACAGTTCTCCTTGACACCAGCTCTCACAGGTATATTATAACATTAACTGTATTAATCACCCAGGCACTGATATTCAACTCCTTGACCCACAGGGAGTGGGAAGATTTCCAGGCAGGCAGGGTAATAATAGAGATGACTCAGCACATCTGTTCAATTCACTTGTAGGTGGCCAAGTGTGAATTATAAATGCTGGTTGACAGATATTTGTTTTAAGATTAAAAAAATGCTGGTAGGGCCGTCAGAAATGAGAGTAAAAGGACACATGGCCATCGATGTTCAGTCTCTGTAAATACAATTAAATACCAATGATATCGGGCACTAATGATATCAGGCATCAACAGTCCACATTTATTATTTAGTCTATAACTTGATTGTAATTCTAAATAGACTATGTTGCAATGTGAAAGATGCTCACGGAAGAATTATTTCGTTCATAGAAAATTATTAAATAATTGAAAAAGAATGTTATTAAACTTAAACTATGCGTGCGGGTGAACATGTAAAAACCTGTGAGGTTGACTGTGGTAAGCTCAACAAAGGAAGGTCTTTTTCTTCGTAGCGTATAAAATCCTGTACATTTAATTTTAAATTATTGATGTATCTACAACATATCCACTGTAGGTCAAAGGAATGACAAAATCTTGTAATATTTTAAAGTAATGGAGTTTCATTCAGTTTCTTGTTCAAAGAGTTCTTTTTAATCGTATATCAGTTCCTGTACACTCTAAAATAGGAGTCGTTCAAAATATATCCCATAAACGCCCATGTGACTAAAATAAACCAATCACCGTGTCGATAACGTTCTTTAATGTATTGCACATGCTGCCACCAACGTCGTGACGTACGTCTGTGGTCTGACACATGCGCATATCGCGACTGCTTGACTCTGCCTATCGAGGAAAACAACAGAGTCGCAGCAACAAAATCATGGAACTTTAACATCGTAAAGTTCACGCCATGCACGGAAGACACTTTCACATGGTCTTCTAGACGTTTTCAGCTGAGGACTCACAATTGATGTAACCATCGGATGGCCAGTCATTTCATGTCTTCGTCCACGGTTCGATATAACGCTGGGAAAACAGACCTGTACACAGGGCTATACGGCTGCAATACTAGTCAGGCGAACTGCGATCAACAATGCTTCCCGTTTTCAAAACCGCGCACCGTTGCGCACGTATCCGTGGGACCCAAGTGTTAGGCATTATTAGAAAGCTGGTTTTCTGCCCCTTCGAATGATATAAGAAATACCTTAGTAAGCCAGAACTACGATCGTAAAACGACCGCAAAAATGAGTCAACTGTCAATGTTAAAATTGTGGGAAAGTGTAATGGCGATTTGCGTATTTCAATGACTAACGTCAAAATGATGTAACGAGACAAATCTCGCACGTACCACCCTCCAAAGCTGCCATTTTAAAGTGTAGACCATTTTGGAGATATTTTCATTCGAAAGACACCGAATATCTGTCAACTGGGGTTAAAAAACCTGCCGAAAGTTGCCAATGGGGTCGTTCCCGCAAAATCGTACGTTCACTTCCGCATTTACAAACATAAATATTCATGAGAAATTCCCTTCTGCCATTGGCCAATACAAAAGGTCCTGACTTCAGCAAATGTCTCCTATTTTAGAGTGTACACGAACTGTATATGAGAATCTTGCTTGTGCAAGAATTTTGTTTTCCACATTTTAACAAGAACAAATTCGGAACTTGTATTTATTCATGTGTGACATTTACAGTTTAAAAAAGTCGACCATTTTTCATGAATTTTTTTGATGCGAGATACTACGTATATTGTTTGACATGTTGAAAGGTACTGAATAAATGGCTGACCATGCATATATTCGACCCCGGTTTTAGACAGCATCAGTGAAACCATTGCAAAAATGAATTAATGGTCATTAATTCATTTTCACGATGGTTTTGTTTATCTTGTCTAAAACCAGGGCCGAATATATGCATGGTCACCCATTCATTCAGTTATCTTTCAACATGTCAAACAATATAAGTAGTATCTCGCATCAAACAAAATTCATAAAAATCGCCAACTTTGCCCCTTTAATCTATTTGTATATTGATGGATTGGTTGATGGAGAGATGTCTCAAGTACATATCTTGTTGATTTCATAGGAGTGTCGCAGACTGTTCTGTCCTCCATGTATTCTTTGTAACTGTGTCCTGCAATTTCCATCGGATATTCTACATATACACATGTATGGGCAATGGCATCAGTGAACATAAATCTAATCACGTAACACATTGGCAATACAATGTAAACTTCAATTTATAGCAACAAGTGTGTTAGTTTATGCAATATGAACTCGTTGACAGTGTTGATTTGGATCATTTTACACAGATCTCTGTCTCCAATTACAAGGATGGCTCTTCTCAGAAAAGCTACAAAATGTTTACAAATGAAGTGAACAAATAAATTTAATTAATGAACAAATGAATGATTTATTACTGTGGATTTTGTTTTGATACTCAATAAAAAAGCCAAAGAGTTTGCTTAGGAAATAATGTAGTTTTGAGAAAAACAGAAATTGTAATAATATAGATATGTCAGTGACAGTATAAACACAGGAAATTATTCATCGCAGTTTCACTGTCTACTTTCCACAACTTTCTGTTTTGTCTAGATTTCTCTTCTATAGTTTCAAACAAACCCACCCAGCTCATGGTTTTTACAACGTTAATTGGCATATTTTTAGTTTGAGCTGTTCTCACATGTAAAACTTTACTCTTTTCCTTCTTACACCAAATAAATTCTTTTCAGTGAGCCTTGCTGGCCAAAACAATGTGTAAGCATTTTGTGGACTCAAGAACATGGTACATATTGCATGTACCAATGAAGGGTTAGCCCAAATTTATTGTTTGTGTGTAGCATATTATGGTGCCTGTCTTTTATTGAAAACTTATTTTTCCCCAGCCTAATTTTGCTGCTGACGTACAGCGTGCTCGGAAGGTTAAATTGGTCGATTGTTACTATTCACAGCAACTTAGGGAGTCTATTTGTATGATTCAATTATAATGGTAAGATTCAGCCACCCAGTTGGATAACAGCTTGTGGGACGCTGCTCATCAGCCCTGATTTTGCGATCAGATCACCAGATGCCATGGTGTAGTTACTGTGAAACTTTAAGTCTCTAGAGGGCTGAACTCTGATGTTCATCAAGTCAGCTGTCAGTTTTGTCTGCAATTGCAGACTAAACCCAGATGTCCTTTGACCTGTAGCAACCACTTATCTGCCCCTCGGGATATTGTCTGGAAGTCAATAAGTGTGATATCAAGCATATTACAGTAATTAACCAAAAAGCACAAGAACTTGTTGACAATGTGAAGGGATTCATTGGCACCCTACCTGGCAGTAACAACAAAAATACTACCATCAATGAAGACATACTAGAATTGTTTATCAAATTCACATTGACTTTGAAAATGCTTTAGTTGCTATTTGTACAGGCTTCTCTACTAATCTATGCATTGGGATAATTTCTTACATGCCAGCATGCCTAATCCAAGGAAAGAGGGTCTCTGCTCTTCAAATACAGTACAGTGTATGTGCATTTTTCTTGAGGCGCAGTATCATTATTTTAATGAGAACCAATACAGCATTTGATAACAGAATTCTCCTTTACAGCCAATTTGTAACTCTTGAAGAAGGTACTTTTTTAAAAGAAAGGTAAAAAAATTTCTGAGAATGAAGCAAATGTTAAAGTAAGCAATATTTAATAAAATTTTGTGAGACATGTTAGTGAAAGTTTGTGTATCAGATTTGGTGCTCTTGACTTCATGTGAGCTACTTATTGTTCTGTCTACAGATATAACTATCATGTGATAGCAGGCATTATCTGTTATGTTGATACAGTTTCGTTTTGCTATTTGTCTATAATTCATGTATGGTAATTGTTTGTAAATTTTTTATTATTTTTGACTTGACTGAGCAAAATTGCATTGTACCAATTTAAAGATTACAACATGACTGTACATGATTTTGTTTGTGAGTTCAGTGCCAAACCATGCGCAAGGAGACGTGTGTGTCAGTTAATACAATTTTAACCTCCGATTATAAGAAACAACAATAGCATGCCCATGATGTCCTGAGTTCCCCCTCCCCCCTCAATAAATGTATTTGGCTCAGCTTCAATATGCCCAACAATAAGACAAGACAAGACAAATGATTGTGGAAGGTGAGATCACGCAAGCTATGTGTGTGTGTATAATCCAGTACACATACAGACTATATACAGATCACCTCTGTATAATTCAAACATCGCACAAGAAATTCAGAAAAAGTGTACCCTATCTGTAAATTTTGTATTAGTGGACACTATGTGGTAACAGCTATCGGGTCAACAATTTAATGGTTAAAATAAAGGCTAATAATGATAATAATAATTGTAATAATAATTATAATAATAATCTGCTTGCTCTTTCTTTCCTTCACTGCTCTAGAAATAGAATGCAGATCAAAACGACGGCAGCTCTGTGGGGGCAGTGAGACGGCTGTGGAACGCATGTTACAGTTTGGAAGGGAACTGCAGGCCATGAGTGTACAGCTGAAACGAGAACATGGAAAGAACGAGAGCAATAAAACTATGCTTCAGGTAAGCATGCAGAAAATGCTGCCATGAATCACTACTTAATGGATCACTGAGTAATACAGAAATGTCACCGATACACATTACACCGGGCAAGCCTCTTGAAAGCGTCACATGTTGGATGGCTTACCCCTGCATGACAGGACAAATAGACTTTGTGTAGTGCATGATTTTGGGCCATTGGTTATTCATTATATCCAATGCTT
Source organism: Ptychodera flava (assembly GCA_001465055.1). Lineage (NCBI taxonomy): Eukaryota > Metazoa > Hemichordata > Enteropneusta > Ptychoderidae > Ptychodera > Ptychodera flava. Next base: position 26,326 of record LD344966.1, read on the forward strand.
TGCGTACTTGATTAGTGTTTCGCATACGCTTTGCATAAATGAATACTCTTTTTCAGGAAATCAAGCATTGGATGTACAATATGGAATGAATTTTATATTTTTGTGTTTGTCAATGACAGTGTAACAGGCATGCATTACTTTGCCAGCAGGGCTATTGAAAGGACTTTTGATAATTGCATTACATGTATGTATACAGTTGTCTATTGTAAACCTGTTATTGATATTGATGTTGGCATTTAATATTGATTGATAATGACTGTGTTTCTTGAAGAACCTGTTCCTGTATCTTGAAGAATTCTGAAAAAAAATATCCATCTAATCTAGTTCCTTATTATTTTTTTGAAGCATGTTTAAATACCTAATACTAAGCCACTGACGACATAATATATGCATGCTATGAGCCATCTTAGGGCATGAATAACAGGTGTCTTATACATAGATATGATTGCTGTAACTTTCACTTTGGTTCTTCTACAGGATGCATTCAGTCTATTAGCATATGCTGATCCATGGTCAAGTCCAGTAGGATATCAGTTAGATGCAGTGCAAAGGGAACCAGTATGTGCTGCCCTCAACAGTGCTATTCTTGGTAAGTAGACAAACTTCCTGGTATGTCATTCTTGGTGACCATAAGCGTTCCTATCTCGTGATGTAGAGCTGGGGCTACACTTGGCTATACCTTACCTTAGCTTTGCTGCATCTTGGTTGGTTGAAAGATTTCGCCAGGGTGATCTTAATGTGCCATTGTTTGCACATAGAAACGTACCCCTTAAGATCCATATTTCAACTGTTCTAATTATATCCCTGTCATAACAATGAGTATCATAAACCCTTCTGTACTTGAAAGGAGGAACTGTGCTGTTCTTGTGAATTAAACTTGGTTCTCATGTGCTCAACAAATTTGGTATTGAATTGGAGAGAAACTTAGTGTAGCTGTCCATTGTTTCCAAGTTAGACAATGCAATTCTACATTTCAGCTCACCTGTTCATTCTCACTTGACCTCGTTTCAAGTGTTGACCGTTGTAGTATTCGCTGATCATAATGTCAGTGCCAAGTTCAGTTTCATATTTCAACTCAAGGCAGTGTTCACTGTATGAGGTCAATTCTGTCCAAGCATACAGTTTCATCAGACATTCTAGTGGTAAGAGTCAACGCCCACTCAATTTTTGAATGTGAAGGTCAAGGTCAGACCTCTGCTGACCTTTTGTGCCGGTTTTGTTAGAGATACATTACAGCGCATTGTCAGTCAGATCTACAGATTGATGTGTGTGGAACTGAGATTTGTTGTAATGAAATTATAATGTGTTTTTCAGTTGATTCTGTCAAAATAAATCAAGTCTAGATCCCAAGGTATGCACTGGCTCATGTTAAGCCAATCTGAGCCAATCAAAAGTCTTCTCTGTTATCTGTTACAAAAGAAATTTCACATACTGTATTAAATATATTGTTAAAGGACTGACCCAAAAATTTTCATAACATTCTTGAATTGACTCAAAGAGTTCAGAAATCCAACGAATTGGTGGTCACACAGCCCAATACATGATCACATTGCTTTGTTGTATGAATAAAATAATGTGACATTTTGTCAGTAAACAGACAGTGTTTACCACAAGTAAAGAGACAACTAAGTTAAATTGTTTACCTGGAGGAATTCAACTAGATACAAAGCTAATTTGTGTGGAATATTATAACTTACTGGTGTCTTTTATGTTTTACAGAATCGCACAACCTTCCAAGACAGCCTCCATTGGAATTAGCGTTGGGTCAGGCAATGCAGTGTGTTCAACTTATGTCCAAAGTTGGTATAGGATCTTGCTCTTTTGCTAGTATAGAAGACTATCTGCATTGACATAGCTAACAACCAATTAAGGTAAATGTTTTTGTGTGTATCTGAAGTTTTGGATGATCACCAGCATTTTGTTATGATATCCTTAAACACCAATTGGATTAAAATCAGATATCGAGATGATGTTGCATGTTTGTTGCTGTTCTCATTAGCTGATACTTGCCTCACTACACCTGAACCATTGCTATGGAAGATCAGGTTCAAATCCAATGCTTTGCAGGAGGCAATTGGGCTGTTCCAAACAAGATTTGTGTATGAGTGTGATGTGAAATAAATTTGCAGTTTCAGTCGGTTTATTTTGACTATACACAGGCACAGTGAAAGCCGATCTGATGTTATTGGCATTTGTTGACTTTGCTAAATACCTTGCAGTTGAAACTAATTAGTGTAAGAAATTTAATTACTGATCTTATCAGTGTCCTCATGGCCTAACGATGAAAAATGTCAGAGAGGTTCTCCATCTCTTTGTAATTGCTTGGCTGTTCTGGCTGATGCATGGGATGTGAAGGCGATCTTCTATATCAGTGGTTCAGATGTGGTGAGGCAACTCCTAGCTGATGAGAACAGCAAAGAACACACAAAAATGGAAACATCGCCATCGCTACATCTAATTTGAACCAGATTGCCTAAACACAAGAGAGACAGAGAATAAAGAAAGAGAACTCAATGAACATATCGTGTATGTGAGGTACCTTTACCTCAATATGGTAGATACGGTGAAAACCAAAATGTCATGTAGTGCGTGTGTGCAGCTGCAAGCTTACAGGTCGCAGACTGAGGTACCAGATATTGCTGACACGAGATTTTGTAGATTGAAACTTTAATAGGATGCAAACAAAAAAATAATTCAAAGTAGAAACACAAAAGATACATTAAAATTAGAAATATTTGTAACACTTTGTAATGAATTAGATATTGGTTTCATAAGAGAAATATTAATACAGATATTAAAGGTATACAGTCACCTGTAAACTAAATATGTCCATATATGGTCAAAGGGGCATTCCTTGGTATTCAAAATGCCCATGTGAGGGCGCTGTTTTTAAAAAGTGGCCACCTGCTTAAAATCTGTTATTGGTTAGATTTTCTCTTTCCATGGTAACTGTGGCAAAATTGGAACAGGTGACAATGTAGCTTTAACATAGGCAGAAAACTGATCATAATGTACATATGATGTTCGCTGCAAATCAGCTTTCAGTACAGAATTATTGATTTTTCTGATTTTTGTTTTTTTACAGATTCTGTGGAGATGTGTACATGTCAGATAACAGGTGGTAGAGTGTTTTACTGATAAGGCAGTCTCCATAGTTGTTAGATGTAGTGAATTTATGAAACCAAGACTTCAGTGGTGCAGTCTTTACAGAGTATGTAAATGATACCAAAAAAAATCACAAATCACAAAACTAGAGAAAAAATCTTAAAAATCTCAAAATGAATTTATATAACAGAAGAACAATGGCATTTTTTAAAGCTCGGCTGTGTATTCTAACTCTGATTTTTGTTCGATTCTGTCACTCAACAATTGGTTAGCTGAAAATTTTGAGAGAACTGAAGCGTGTTTTATCATCGGAGAGAAATGTGGATCTCTATGCTTGGTTCTTCTAGGTCTAATGGTGTCCAGTCCTGGTTTTGTGTGTTCACATTCAGAGACATTTCAGATTTTGTCTGCAAATCTCTCTCCTTCCATCGCCTTCTAGGGGACGGAGTTATCTCCATTGGTGCCCTCTAACATCTGCATACCGCCCTCTGCAGGCCAAAAATAAGAATTCTGACTAGTCTTTTTTACAGTGTTTAGACACTTGTGTACATTTGGGGTTACAGAGCCCATAGACTTCATATGTTTTGCTATATGAAATCAGATTGCACAGGATTAAATATTGTAAGTTTTCTGTGTATGTAATTTTCAATTTGCCAAAACATTAATGCTGTGACAAGGGTTTGTACATAGACAGTGTATTTATCAGAAGACCTGTACAGTTATAGCTAGTTCACAGAATGCCACCATTGGCAATGATTCAGTACCTGTAGATGCTTGATTGTCAAATAATAAGGCTATACAACAAAAAACAGATTTTTGTAAAAGGTTATTTTGCCAGCTCACTGAACTAACTTCCATTTCCTCGGTCTTCTCGTTTTTTCGCTGTAATGGCCATATTGCCTTTTCTGCCACGTGCTCATGGCCAGTGAATGTAGTTCAGCATTAGTACCTGCTGACTTGATGCTTTGGTGAATTCTGTTAAGCGCAAGTACATCTTTACTGTGACTCTAAGCACGGTAAAAACCCTTTGCAATGAAGTGAAATCTCGGTATGTCCATGAAGTTCTGTAAACCAACCATTGAGAGTTGCAGGGCTATAGATAATTAAAACACATACAACAAAGAGGAGTCATTGTTTGCATGGGAGTGGGGTTTAGTTCAGTTTTGATTGAAGTGTGCAAATTGGAATCAACTATGTGCCATGGTCACACTATGGAATCCCCTTGTATACATGATATTTAAATCCCCCTTCATCTTTTGTTTTGAAATATTTGTGGCTGAAAACATGTTGGCAGCTCAATCTTTCAACAACCTATTTTGGCAAGTTATCATGTTTACAGAGAGTTCAATCACGTTTGTAATCGGATTCTTGTACTTCCAAACTAGAGTGTAAGGGAACACAATGAGTTCGATTTGCTGTGTGCGTGTCTTAATTATCTATGGTCCTTATAGAAGCTTTTTTTCGTACAGTTTGCCTCCATCATACCCTTTTGTAAAGCATGTAGCTATGGATGTATCTGCAAAGAAAATATCTTGAGATATTCCACCACATGCACTGCTTTTGAGACTGTATTAACAACACAGTCTGAATACAGAGCCGTAGACATGTGTATGTACTCTGAGCCCATGACACTTCTGTATATCTGAAGACATTGATGAATTATCTCTTCAAGAATTCAGGTTTCTGATCCATACATGAAGTGTAAACTTCATGATATTTTAAGAGCCGAGATTTGCAGATACTGTGTTCATTTATGGGCAATCACATCAACGCAGGGAGCTCTGCTCTGCTGGAAAACGTGTCTTTTTGAAATCAAATCATTGTAAACAGGTCTGCAAACTCATCAATATTGTTACTTTCCTATATGTTTTTCAGCTATTTATAAATGACACAGGGTGTTTTTTTGTGTTCTTTTTTGCATGATGTTTTTAAGGCTAATTTTTTACTCCCGAAATGGCAACGTTGTCGTTGTTTGTTTTCATGCTAAGAAAGCTGGCCTAAGGATCAGAGTCAGTTTCAAATCATTTCAATTGTAGCAGATTACTAATATCAATATACCTCACCAAACTGTGCTCCATTCAATATGTGTGAATATGCAAAAAATGGGAAGTCTTGTCAAAATAACAAGGTATGTGTTTTTTGACTAATATGCAAGATTTAAAGTCAATATTTATCAAAAACTTGTTGATTGTTATCTCTACTACTGACAGAAGTATTTGTAGATTTATAGAAAAAATATGAATAACTGTAAGGATCTGACTGTCAGTGTTCTTTTTGAACTTGAACTGCATCGCTAGCCTCAACTTGTCAATTTCAAGGCGAAATAATTTTGGAAAACCGAATGAAATTATGATTATGTGATTTGAAAATGTGAAAGTTACCACCACCCTCTTTTGCATGAAGTGTTTTTGAAAAGTTGTCATCCTGACAGAGGTTGCTCATAGCCTTTCGCTGTCCGTGTTCTGGTATGACTGTTTTGTTTTGAAGTGGATAGTGAAAGCAAATGAGGATAGAAAAACATAGTAAACGAGTGTTTTGATGTAAAATGGAATGCTACAGTAGTCAGTATTCACCAACACCACCACCAAAAAATGTCTTATTTTATGAGGGAAAAAAATTCAGAGAAAAAAACAACCACAGTAAAGGACATAGGTATGTAGATACTGAAATAAAAGCTAAGTGCACAGTTTAATGTACAAACGGTCATCACCACCACAACGCAACAGGCTTATTTGACATTGGTAGGCTAAAGTTTGCCCCGGTTCATTTTTCGTAGGATACAAAATCTGTTGAGAAAGAGAGAGAGAGACGGACATAAGCGTTGCAAATGTAAGATACTTGATTGAGATAAAGTCGGTTTCATAGATTCACAGCAGGATTTTTAACTCTGATTCTGAAAAGATATTTGTTTTTCATATGTAGGTAAAATATGTAAAAAAAAATTAAGAAGAGTCAGTGGTGCTATTTTAAGACAGTGTGGTTGACTGTCCTTTCTGTGTTGATCTTTGTTATTACTATGCCAGCTGACTCTGCTAGGATAGTGAAATGTACACTTTCTGGTACGAGCTGTCATTTAAACTGCATTTGAAATTGACTGTAGAAATTTACATAAACACCTGGAATATATGACAGTCACTGATTTATTCAGTGTTTCATGCATGTCGCAATTTTTTTTCTTTTTTTTCCTTTATGATGTTGCCTTGTTCTGTGCTGAAGGAAATTTTTCACCCAGACAAAAAAAAAATATGAAAAAAATATATATATGAATAAACAAGACTGTGTAATTTTGTGATTTTTTATAAAAAGGTTAGTATATGTGGATGATTAGTCACTTGAAAGTCAGGTGTTCATTTTATGAGAAAGGAAAAACTCGAGTGCACTTTGATTAGTTTCGTGTTTTGTGTGTGTTTATGACCTTTGTGTGTGTACTAAAAAGCTGATTCGGTTTATTTTAACGAGTAAATTTTGTGACTTTGATAGATTTCCTGTGGTTAGTTGTCACCTCAGACATATGTCGCTGTATAGGATGCTTCATTCAAACGTGGCATAGTCTGCACAACCACCTAGGAAGCATGTAAAGAAATATCTCCTGTTCTCAATCTGGGACGATCTTTTCCCGTAAAAAAACAAGTCAAACGTGTTCAATAATGTGACATGCCACCGCCATAGCTCACTTCTTGTTGCGTCAAAGTGTTTTCGAGTTTTCTCGTGAGGTTTCAAGCTGCAAGGTGGCCAGGATAAACCAACTGACCAGTGAGTTGAA
>LD344966.1:51996-65214 GCA_001465055.1 Ptychodera flava
ATTTTTCCACTGAAAATGTGCATAAGATAATAAATAATCACTTCTCAGGCCTTCCAAAACAACAGTTAAAGCTGTTTCAAATTTAAATGTAATGACCACGCCTTATGAACACGGTGAGCACGGTCTCGTACAGTGGACGCACGCGTCATAGAGTGTGCGTTCTATTGTTTGCAGCTATGATGACGTAGCAAGTGACTCGATCACCCTTAAGGTAGTATGCACCTCAAAATCGAAGGGAAAAGCTTTTTGTTAAAAACTTTCCTCAACAAAACTAACAACCATTCTCTTTCAAATTCAAGAATAAAAATCAGGGTTACCAGACAAACAAATTACCCAATATTTACCAACTCAGGAAATTTAAAATGATCTTCTCTTTGTTGACTCTCTGGGGCAACACTGAACTTTCTATTTTCATGTTGCAAGTTATGAAAAGTCTGAAATTTAATGATGGATTGAGCTCAGAAAAGTTAGTCAATTACTGCTCATCATGATGGGACTTCCATACTGTCTTTCAGTTATTTGATGAACTTGACCTACACAATTTTGAGGAAGACAGAGGGAAGGTCAATTAAAGGAGATGCCTCCATTGATAGGCTGGTAGAGATCAGAACAGTGCTGGAGAAAATGAGACCAATAGATCACAAACTACAGTATCAGATTGATAAGCTAATCAAGACAGCTGCCACAGGTCATGTGATGGAGAATGATCCGCTGAGATTTCAACCTAATCCAGATCTTCTTGTCAGTAAGGTTGGTATTACAGCTACAGTGACAATCGGTGCTATCTACAGAGGTATTGTGTTTTGCAACAGTAGCTTTACAGCCAAGCGCCAGTGTAGAATTCAAAGGGGATGCTTTGTATCGTAAGATATCATCAGCCACTGTACCTCATTGCACAGTCTCATTTGATGTAAATATTCCTAAGAATGGCACACGTCATGTATAACATCTGAATAGCACCAGACAAAAACAAAAATGAAGCCAGCATTGCCTTAGGGCATTTACAGAAGAGACACGACTTGTATGGTGTGTTGTTTGAAACATTTTCCATCAGCAGGTAATAACACACACATTCATAACAAAGAGTATTGGGGCATGACTAATATTGTCATTACATTAGCTGTCACAGTGACCAACAGACATGATCTGCATACAGTAGCTGAACTGCATCTCTTTATTATATATTCAAAATATCATTTTCATTCAATTCATTGCAGTTGGGAGATGAGAAAGAAGATGACGAAGAAGAGGAAGATACCAAAGACAAGCCTAAGAAATATGTACCACCCAAATTAGTTGCAATGCCCTATGGTCAGTGAATGCTTTTGATATTGTTCTTCAATTTTTGATTTTTTGTTTGATCAACATTGTTCTTTGTGGTTTAGATGAACTTGTATCAGTTACGGCATGCAGCGTTTTCTTCTGTGGAATATATGCTGAACTGTGCCCTAAGAAATGGATATTGGTGTACCCGTGTGACAACTCAGTGGGTGTGGATTAGGTTATAATGTTGCAATAATATGAATTAGATGACAGTCACATCATTGACTTTGCATGTTCCTGCAACAGATGATGATATCCCAGCCAGTGACAAGCAGCAGAAGACAATTGACAGAGCCAGAAAGAGAGCCCTCAACAGTTCATTTATGAGAGAGCTCCGAGGTAAGAAGTACTTCACTTGTCTTGTGGGATGAGGTTTGGTGCAAGTTCACTTTGTTTGATGTGAGCGGAAATACATCCCTTTTGAAGGTTTACTTTACAAAAGTTGGGGATAACTCTGTATGGGCATCTACAATAGATAGATGTTGAGTCTGCCACAAATGAGCAATATCAAAACATACTGTACTATGTCAAATACGGCAGTGGGTAAGTTGATTCAGAGTACATAGGTCAAGTTAAATTCAGACTTCTGGTACTCAATGAAAAGGCTTTTTGCTTGTTAGATTTTATATTTGTAATGAGCAGAAATATTTCTTTTTTAAAACATTCTTCCTGTGACAAGATGTACTTTGTTTTAAGAGCATTCAAAATTATTACCATTTTTCAATACAGGGTGATTACTGTAGCTTGTAAGTGTATGACAGACAAGTTCAAAATCATAAAGTGATCCAGATAATTTTCTAGACTCAAACTTCATGGCAAGGGGTCCATCTTCATACAGATCACATAGTCCATTTTGATTTCACTGAGAATACAGAGATCTCACCATTGCTGTTATCCCAGTCTGACCTGCTCAAGAATTATGAGTTATCACTGTAGCAGGTTAATAAATTTGAATAAAGTCAGAAAAGTTATGGCAAGTGTTGATGGAGAGACATGCAACTGTCAACTTATTTAGTGTATTTTCTATATGTGGTTTTAATATGTATAAATTTTCCATCGCTTTTTAAACATTTTAGATGAGTACCTTGATGGGCCTGAGGAAATTAGGGTGAGTTTCTTACTTCCCATTATTTCAGAACAATATTGTCGAATGTTTGCGTTGCATGCACCATGATGGATTGAAAGATTCATTTATGTACAGATGATCCACCGTCTCCAACAGAAGACATGGCTGAAGGCACTGCATTTGATGTCCTTACATCAACAAAATCTTGTAGAAAACTATTATAATGAGTTTATTGACAGCAAACAGGGATAATAAGACTTCTTATACATGTGTGACTTGGTTGAGTATGTGATAAAAACATGGTGATATTGTGCACCCAGAGTTGATACCGGTACACATTTTTTGGGTGCCCCTGGGCATGTACATCTGGACAGATGTGAAATTTTAAGGCTATGTGTTGTCTCTGTTTGAACTTTGAAAAGAAATTGGCAATATATGTCTGAGTAATAGCTCCAGATATGAAAATAAAAAAAGCTGGACAATATTGCCATCTTGTGAGCATATGGTATTTGCTGGTACCTAGAAATCAAATGGTTGATCCATATTATGCTTTTTGCACAAGCAATTTCAATTAAAGTACCCATATTGTCATATCTGAATAGCATTTCTTGATGTGAAAAAATCCAATAAAAATGTCTATATGTTGCACACGTAAGATACAGTGGGCTGTTGTTGTGCAAAATGTGAAAGAAATCTTTTGTGATTACAAAATAAATTGCACTTTTAGGTGGGTTTAGTTTAATAATCGCAACATTATACTATACTTCCCCATTGAATCATTCTGACTTAACAGCAGTCACATGCTGCCATTCTGTTGTGATATGAGAAAAAAATACTTGAAATAAATGACAAAGTCCTGTGTATGAGAGGACTTAATATGTTATCCTGGTCAGTTATTTATTCAATGCCACTCAGATGCTGATCCTTGCCAAATCCAAACGTTTATGGAAAGTGTAGAAAATTTAACCTGATTTTGAATGACACAAACTATCCAAAATGGACAATGACCATGTTCTTGGTGACATCAACTCTGAAAACAAGTGTTTCATCCAGGTAGTGTGACTGTATCATTTGTGCCATTTGTCACATTGTGTACTGAGTATTAAACTGTAAAATATTTAAAGCACTTGATCATAACCAGTGACAGCAAGTGAAGCTTAGCAAGAACATAAACAAAATTCGTACATGTATAGTATATTTGACATGTCCTGACCCAAAATAGCATTTGACCTGTTGCTCAGTTTGTTACCCATATTTTTTATCAAATCTTCCAAAACATGTCAAGAATATAAGAGTTGTACTTTGAATAGTTACGAAGAAAACAGCCTTCATAGTTTTAACAAGAATGAAACAATAACTGGCAACCGTCTGTAAGTGTATATGGTATATAAAGTCACAAATTTTGTATCCTCCTTGAATGGACTGTAGCTTTTGATAATATTTTCATAATATTTATTCAAGAGAACAAATAAATATCATTTTTTTTCTCACGTGTGGACACACGTGGGCATATGTCGCAGCGATGTCTGTCTGTCTGTCTGTCTGTGTGTCTGTCTGTGTACTAAATATCTCAAAAACAGCTCATCAGATCAGAATCAAATCTGGTACATAGATTGGGTTTGAAAATGGCAAGAACTGATTAGTTTTTGGTGGGTGTGGCTTGCTTACTTTTTGCTCATTTGCATAATTAATGATTTTAGAAAAAAAACCCCGGATATATATTGACAACAACTGCACACAATTTGATGAGATTCGTTACAAATGTTGATCACATCAAGATATATCAGCTATGAAAGGTATGAAGGGGTGACATAAAAGATAATGGATAATTTACATATTTAATGAACTTTCCTCATTAGGGATATATATCTGATTTGACTTGATCAAAATTGACAAAACTTGTTAAGGTATGTATATGAAGATACTATGATTTAACATTATTGAAAGTCATTAAGCATTATTACTTCATCAAATTCTTAATTTGCATATTTAATGAACTTTTGAAATTATGGATATTTATTTGAATTGACTTGACCAAAATTGATGAAACTTGCTATGTACATTAAAGATACTATGATCTAACATTTCGGAAAGTCATTAAGCATTTTTACTTTAGCCAATTCCTTATTTGCAAGTTTATTGAACTCTCCTTATTATATGTCTTGACTAGACCAAATTTGACGAATTGCTTTTTACATTAAAGATATTATGATACGAGATTATTGAGAGTCATTTAAAATTTTTACTTCAGCCAATTCCTAATTTGCATTTTAATGAGAACATTTCAGTCAATTCCTAATTTGCATATTTTAATGAACTTTCCTGATTGGGGATATATACTTGGATTTAGAATTAATCTGTGGTGAATATTATTCATTATGTTGATCGTAACACTTTCAATGAAGTTGCAAAAATGTGGCGAAGGTTCAAATTTACACATAATTGCAATATATAATGAAACACATGAGCATTTACAGTTCATATCTGGTACACACTCTCAGTCTCAGGTATGTTAAATACAGAGTTGCAGCCTTACCAAAAACTGGTGAATTTATATATTATACAATGTTATTGTTGACAACTCCAGATGAAAATTCATTTATAGGATGGCCATGATGAACACAGAGGCTTTTTTGGCTTATAAGACTAGACATTTCAAAATGATCTTGCACAGTAGAACAAGAGATGATGTTTACAAACAGAACAATGATAGTGATAAAATCAAAGCAAATGAAGCTGTAATAATATCAATTAAATCTTTTGACGTGACGGTAGGTTGGCAGTTTTAGAATCCCCATACTCTACAGTGTCCTGGATGTAAAAGTGCAACAGTAGAGCACATATGTATTGGACAGATGTACTCAGAGAGGAAGACATCCAACCTACCTGCTTGTTTTCTAAAAGACATAAAAAGCACATCAAGTATTTATTGTTATTTGGCCTATAAAAAGGTTAGGAAGGTCATTTAGCAAGTCTTTTCTTACCGTTCTTTGATCAGTTTAACATGAGTTAAGTCTCATGTAAAACAAAAATGAAAATAGCATGAAGGGTTGACAGCCTTGTCCCTTAGGATTGTATGGGAAGAAACTTTTCCCGGCAGTTAGATTTTTATTCTAATAATACATGTCAATGGCTCATTCAGAGAACAAAGCAAGCCATGGATTTTCTATAGGGCTATAGAGTACACTCAGTACAACATCAGATGTACTGTGAAATATTAAATGTACATCTTTGAGTTAACCATCCTGGTAACAAATCACAAAGTAATCTTTGGTGACCCTCAGTGCGTGTAAAGACTGGCCAGTTGGTTGTCATGGAAACCACACACTCAAATTACACCACACGCAAATCCATCAAGTCTTTAATTTTGACGTTTATCCATACAGACAATGAATGGTGACTGACATTTGAAGTGATGGCAATTATTAATATTTTTTTATCAAAGACAGATACTGTCTGCAGGTCACAATGACACAATAATGGTCCTTTTGTCATGCAAATCTTCAGGTTTTGAAAGCGTCCCTATCTGCAGTTTGATAGCATTGGAAAGTAGTTATCTCGTTTTCAAATTGAATTCAATAGTATAAAACTCTTTGACTGTTCACATATATGGTCGTTTCTGTAGATGTACATTGTCCATTTTCCCCCTAAAAATAGATATTCCGGTAGTCTACCCTGTCATTCTTTTGTAGATAAAGGCTGGCGGTGATATCAAGGAATAATTACCATATGACCTGTAGATGCCAGACAGAAATGACAGACATCTTCTAAAGCAACAAACATGCTGTTTTTGTTGTGTTTTGCATCTCATGAAATAGTTTCTCAAATAATCTCCCACGTTGTAAAATCATGTTTATCATGTGTGATGTGGTTGTGAAACAAACGATCCTTTCCGCTTCATGACAGATGACGTCAGATCATAAAAATGTATATCTTCCAAAATATGAAATTTCATAATTATATTATATTATATTATATTATATTATATTATATTATATTACATTATATTATATTATTTGATTTGTTAATATCTATAATTTTATATAACATGTACTTGATAGATACGAGATTTTGAGTGTGTGCCTTCATTTGCACCATTGCATGCCTCTTTTACAGGTCTTTGAGGGGGGCTAGAAATGTTTGTCAACTGTGATTTTCATCATGTTTCAAGGTTCCAACCAATAAAACTGATGTCTGAAACGACTCAGAATTTACAACACAGTGTCATAAACCCTATGGCCAAAGATCAAAATTATGCCCTCCTTTCTTTGTAGGAACCAAGAAATTTACACAGAATTAGAGATGATAAAGAGGCATTGCACCGGAAAGAGTAAGTTCATTAATCACTGATGCTGTTTTATCTTTGTGTCATTTTGTTGGTTTGAGATGAATAAAGTGATGCTTCGTGATTGGTCAAGTGATATCATGTGACATCATGTGAGCATCTTGATAAGTCCATCTCATTTTATTCTCCCTAGACCAAATAGGTAAATTCTTTGTATTGCATCAACTTCGTAGAGTTTTCCTGGAAAAAGTACAAAACTTTCCTTGCAGGATTTTCCATTGTTGATAATGATATTCTGTTGGCAAAAAAAAATTATGCCTTTTACATTGCAGCAAACTACATAGAGATATCATATTATAACTATTGAACCACGTGGTGAAGTAAAATTGTATCTTCTTGAAGCATATAGTTCTAAGAATAAGCACTAAAGCAGGATGTATGAGAGAACTGTCAAATAACGGCATATGATTTTGTCTTCAATTGGTGTGTGTATTTTCACCGCTTACATGCCGACCTGTTGGAATTTTCAGTGAACGCGAAACAAAGATTTTTCTTACCCTGGCTTTTTACCCTTGCCCAAGAAAGTCGATTCCCTTGACAGAAAATTTGCATGAAAGCTAATGATAGCTATAGAAATCACACTTTGTTTTTGAATTGACAGAAAATGCAGATTTCTGACTTGGTAGATTATAGAAGATTAATCAGCTATTTTTCCATGATTCCTTTGTGCAAAAATGATTGATATTTTTTCGTGAGTAACTATTACCATAGACCCTCGAGAAAAATTTATACGCTTTACAACTTTGGATTTGTTGATAGCATGAAATATCCGCAATTGCTGTTGAGAAGGTATTTACTGACTTATTGACATTGAAACGTAAATTTGACATTTTGAAAATTAAGATGTGAGAAAATAATAATAGCTATGACGGCCAAAATTATCATTACAAAATAATTGTAATATCTGTTAAATGATGTCTGTGATATTTGTAACGTTGACAAAGTTGTTTTCACCGTCACGTTGTTGCTATCCAATCTGTCGTAAAATCTATTTGTGCAGATAATTTCACAGTAAAAAAAAATGATTTCCCTGTAGATAATTCGTGCCAAGTATTTGACAAATTTTAAATGTCATATTACCTCCACTGTTCCAGATTTGAAGAGGATCATTTCATACGCATTGCGACCGGCAAAAAACGCAAGGTACAGTAACAATTTTCCAGTGGCACTGTAATTTTTTTCTGCAGTCTTTCATTTACAATCTCTGGGGAAGTCATACCGACTGTTGCGTCATTGACTAGTTGAAAACAAACCCAAAATAACTCTCCCTATTGTATACACGAAAATGAATGATCAGCGCCTAAAGACTATACAGGAATTGGGTAATTTTTGTTTCTTTCAATTTATTTTTGCATTTTTCTCTAAAGATGGTATTTAAATTTCCTGCAGCAACCAAATAACTAATCTTTGAAGTCTGTCATTTCATGAGCATTAAACCTCAGGACAGATTTCAAGCATAATGAAAATCACAAAATCCTACCATTCATTGCAATATAACTCATAGTTGAGTTGTTTTCCAGTTCTAAGAGGGAAATAGGCTGTTTACCATTCTGTTTTTCGAGAATGTATCACAGGTTATGTTTCTTACCTAGAGTATTTTTAATTTTACATGTGGTAACTCGTAGGCAATGCAATTTCCAAATGATAACCTTTTACAGTCATTCTGTCAAAAAGGGTTATTGACTTGAAAACTTTACTGGACAACATTCCTTCTTATGATGCTATTGTGCTCATTTACATAGCACAGGGAACGTCATTTAGGCTGTACTCTGACGTACATGTGATATTTGGTTTGAAGTTCAACAACCTTGTGTGCCCTGCATAAAAATTTCACACATGAATACTTGACTGACCAGATTTCTGGAGTATTTCAGTAGTGCACACCTTGAAATTGAAATCCTTCAACTCTTGTTCAAACTATCCATTAGGGAATTTAAAACCATTCTCTCTTGATAGGCTCTTGACTCGGGGGTTGGGGGTGGGGGGGGGTTCATCATGCAAAATTTGGTACTAGAGACATTAATTACCTGATACTTGCCGACACTTGAAATTCAAAATGGCCGCCATCCCTGTGTCAACTCTATTGGGAAGAATTTATTTTAGACTTTCACAAAAATAAGTTAGCAAAAAATGAACTTCAAAATGAGCCCACAAAACTGTTAGACCAAAAAAAAGAATAATTGTAAAACTTGGAGTCCAAATATCTATTCCCGAGATGCATTGTACTCTCATGTTTGACTTGCCATGGTACATGTAGGGTGAAAGCAAATGATTTGGTCTCTCATGTACAAAGAGGTACTTTGTTTAATAAACTGAAATAACAAACTAAAATATCTAGAATAAAAGCGATAGATGACAAACCATCAATGGAAATTATATATCTTTCACTTCTAGTAAACATGCCATTTACATGTAGGTGTTGTCTACATGTGAAAGTAAACATTTCTGCTCATCTGACTGTTCAGATTGTGTTTCAAACCACTGACCTGTATGATGTTTGATGTTTTGTTTCCACACAGAGCACAGTGTCGACGAACCTTGACAAACTGACTGATTTCAGTGAGATCAGTGCACTAACGAGAGAGGGTGGACATGCAGACTTGGATGAAAGTCTGAAAAAAAGGTGAGTGTAAGAACACACTATACCCAGTATATTGACATTAAACTTCAAAATAGTTTCTACCCTGAAACATTGTTCTGTGGTTTTAATTTCCCGTGTTGTTAGGGCCAAATAAAAAAAATATGTGTGTTTTAGATACATGCCTCTGAAAATCTCTGTAGTCAGTTTAGAGGAATTTTTTTTATTTTTCTTTCTGTTGGCTGAGATCCATAAAATACAATAAAATTTACGGAATTTACTCAAAAATTTTTGAAAACGTGAAAAAGATGTCTTGAGTTAACGTTGGCATGTTATTCTAGGTTAGGTCTGGTTAATGGATAAACATATTTTCTATTTGGCCTTAGGATGAAAATCTTATCATCCATATTTAAGATATTCTGGTCTGATTGAAATCAGTTGTAGAGATGAGCTCAGTCGGTAACTTCTATTGGTATTCAGTTTTACCTACGTCTGTAGTTGAGGTACGGACCAAGCCCTGAAGATAACACACACAAGAGTGGGTTCATTTTCCAAAAAATGAATTTCTAGCTTTTGTAAATTGCACAGGGAAATAGTTCAAATAGTTCAAATCAGGCATTGAAGTAATTAAAATTCAATGTGAAAATACCAGCATGATGATAGGATTATTTCAAAGTTGGTAGGTAGGGTGTAGGGTACAATGACTGGGAATCTTAATAAATGATTGTTTGTGGATGTATGAAACATGCCTTAAATTTTTTTAGGGTAGCAATGACGCTGAGCATGACATAAACGAAAACTTTCATATCATTCCTAGCTCAGCTTTTGAACTTACTCTGTGAACATGAAACTGCAGTGAGGGGGTGGGTGGGGAGTGGGGGATTGGACATTATCGTGCAAGTAAGTTTGAAAATGTCCAGAATCATGACATACAGAAAAGAATAAATATTTATGTCAGCATAATTGTAACGTCAATCACTATCATGTTTTGTAAGTTAGAAAGGTGACTGGTAGTGTTGCTGTGGTTTGCTAATCCCAACGGAGATGACAATAAGCTGGCTCTGGAACCCTGCATAATGACAAACATATCTATTCAATGTTGTCCTCGACTGTGGAATATTTCATGTTTGTAAACCCTCTAGAAAATATTGCTCTCGGCAGTTTCTTTTATCAAGGATGTTAAAGTACAACAATAGTGGCCTAGTCTTGCTTTTGATGCCGATGTGACTAGTAAGAAGGTTACATCTGTGACGGGTCCAGAAATGAATGTTTATCGGAGGGAGAACTGAATAGAGATTGCGTAGAATTGATCATGATTTCCTCAAAGAATTAATCTGCCAGATGCATGAACTATAAACTGAACTTTGTGTCGTCCTAGCCCCACCCAATCATTTACAAAGATTAGACCAAATGAGATTGGGAGTTTATCTCTCATCCTACGCATCTTACAGAAATGATGCATTCTCATGTTTTTCAAGCTGACTATATCTTATTGCTGAAATGTCAACAACAAAACAGTAATGTTACTTTCCAGGGTTAATTCTAACACTTGGCAAGATGACAAAGATAAATCCACTGTCCAGAGTTACACAGTGCATACACGTGATCCCAGGAAAACATTATTTCTGCTGTGCTCACTGTAAAATAAAAAAATTTAAGCAAACTTGAAGAAAATGCTGTTGCAGCTAGTCCAGAACAACATGCATGAGGATAATAAATAAACTTTTTTCCTTTTGTTGACGTATGCAGCCTAAATAATCTGAAAAATCTCAATCATGGAATGTGATAGAACTGATTGGAACTGACTAGCTACAAAAGGATGAAAGAGATAATATTTCAAATTTTCACTCACTGCACATGTGTTCTGGCAATATCTAATATCTTGTTTATTTCCTTTTTTTTTCTAAAGGAAAAAGAAACCGAAGAAGGTAAGTGCGTCACAGCCATTCAAAACATTAACCTTGAAGTCAAATGATGGTCATCATAAATCTATTCAATTTTCAAAGACGCATCTCGTGGATAATTCAACCAGTGTATGGGATGATTATTCACCCGATGCATTTGATTCAGTTTATTTTTCAAGATCTCATTTACTTGTTTTTCATTTTAAAAAAATCCATACTATGATCATGTGCCAAGGACATCATCCTCAGGCTTTCGTTGTTATTGTCACCAAGGGTGGTGATGCAGGAGCTCTGATCTAGCTTATTTTGTTCATTGCTCTTGTTGTAACCGCCAAACGCATCAAAGTCCAGGGTTAAAGTAAAACACCTAGGTCAGATTTAAGGCATTTTCCTTACATGAGAAAGTTTTTGCTGAATTTCAACTTCAAAACTTCATCTTTCTTTTGATCACCAAGGCTATACAACTGTAGGTTTCAAATTGAAGGAGTATAAAAACTCTGCCAACATGTTCATATTTGAGACGTTTGGAATGTATTTTCTTGTTATTTTACAGGGTAAAAAACACCAGAGGAAGAAGAAAAGGAAATTTTAATCTGTGTCAATTACTTTGTGTTTTTTGTACATTATCCTAAAATGTATTTCAAGTTCAAAAATAAACTGATTTCTCCTAGCAACCTGTTGTTCTTCTGTTTTCTGATTTATGCAAATGTATCGTTGTGTATGCAAGGTTGTTTCAATGACAGAGAAGTGTGGCAAATCAGTGGAACAGCGGGCTGGCAGAGTTGGAGCTGGGATCTTAACATGAACTACCGCTGAGACATCCAAAAAGCTCAAATTTGAAGATTTTTTCCTGTGAATGGCAGAAAAACACGCTCCTTGTTCTTTTCGCTTTTTCAGCAAACAGTTTCTGGTCACATGCTGACTGGTAATTTGGTTTCTATGGGTACGACGGTTACCCCAAGGCGTGCAATAAATTTGACATGAAACAACAAACCATGCAATCACGGGCCAGCAATTCCATGAAATCCACAGCTTTTCAACGTGCCAAATTTTGTGCGGCAGGGCATAATAGTGATATAGAGACAGAATCATGTCAAATTGCATTACCCATAGGTGCCATGTCCGTATGAAACTTTAATGAGTAATTTTCTGCAAGGGAAACAGCAAGGAAAATATTTAATCCTGACTGCAAATATCACAAAGGATTAGGGAAAATATCCCTACACATCATCGCATTATTTTTTTCAAAAAATAGAAAATAATAGTCTCTCTCGAGAAGAGAGTTTGTGAGATTTGTGTTGGTACATCAGCAGTCAGCTGATTTCTTCTGACCCTGCGATAATTATCTGCGGAGCACCCCTTTATGTCCTACAAAAGTGTGTGTGTGCACTTTTGTGGTCCAGTTTGCCGGAAGGGTCAATTAGTTTTGTATTGGTGGTGATGTATTACACACATATTAAGGTTTGCCTACAAACTCAGATTTCAATTCTCAAAACTTTGATCTCTGGAATAATCTGATCTTCCTCACTTTTGCTCCACTCTCTCTTGATGTCATGTTTTCCCATTAAAATCTGCTGTTGCAATGCCTGCTGGGACTTCATTTCACTGGAGGCCCCTATACAGACACGCCGGTATGTTTGCCAACAGTTGCATCACATGGAGGGATTTGTTCTTTTAATTGAGGGCTTTGGTCAATTAACCTGTAGCCATATTATTGAAATAAATACTTTACATCAATCATACTCAGTATCACATACTAATACCCCAACACACATTTAATGGGCATATAAAGTTTGATTATTTTTCTGATAGTATGTATGTGTTATGAACATATGTACATGTATATACATACATATTTATACATACATTCATATATATATATATATATATATATATATATATATATATATATATATATATATATATATATAATATATAATATTTTGTGCATAAAATATTATTTATATATATATATATATATATATATATATATATATATATT
>LD344966.1:74352-85010 GCA_001465055.1 Ptychodera flava
TGTATACAGCGACACTCGAATTGACTCCAGCTATGTTTTTGAACGCGATAGTACTTTACTGCATGTATGCATCAGCCTTATTAAACTCATGTTCAAGCAACTAGTCTCTGATCTCCACAATCTCAGTCACGAGAGAGAACTTGATATTAACGGTGAACATTTTCCGACAATACGAAGCCTCGACGTCGAGGCGCCCAATGAATGTACCCTTCAATGTAAAACTCAGAAAGTCACTTATTTCACGACATATTACAGAAATTAAAGTCTGCTATTGTCGAAATCCACAAATTGGAACAGGCAGTTCTTTTTTCCCCCTGAAAAGTCCTTTCCGCCCATAAGCCGTCTTTTCCGGTGATCATATTCCACTGCGAGCGAGTATACTTTTGTACTTTAAATCCCTCGCCATTATGGCTTATTCTGAACACTGTAAATGTAATTTAATCTTCTAATCGCGAATTATTCTGACAAGAATGACTTTAAGATGTCAGTACTGAAGCGGAATCTGAATTAAGATGTTGATCGTGATTTCGTTGTGATGGCAAATTATGTAAAGCTTGATAAACGCGCGATATTTACGAGCAAACGACGCAATTTTTTGGGTTTGGGGAGACACACATGTGAAATAAATGCTAACCTTATCTGGTCTCGGGATATAGAAGTACCATGTCATGTCACTTTCGAATAGCACCGTCCGCGACATGGTGTCTCGTCGGCACGGGTAAATAACCACATTTTCCCCGTATAAGCCTGTGCTTCGACCGGATTAAAAATTGCTGCAGAAGAACTGATTAACTCGCTGCCACGCAGAGCAGACAGCAAAAACATGCCGCACGGTTATTGCCCCTTATTTGTACTGAGCATCAGTGAACGAATAGAGACTGACTGATAGATGGATTCAATGTCCTTTTAACGCTACATCATATGTTCTTTTAACTGTGCATGGTGTGCGTGTGGGATTGTTTGATTAGCCATCACATGAGAATTTATAAGCGCTTTCGCTCTTTTTTGCGATTCAGTTCTGTATAAGGGTCGGATAGATATCTGTCATAGAGGGCGGACATGACTTCGGTAGATCTTTCAATTTCGAAGATCTTGGAATGTGATTCGTTTTCTTCAGAATCCTGTCCACTCCTTCCTTTTCGTCATGTCATGAAAAAGAATAACAATACAAATGCATAATTAACTAAACCCGTGAATACCATTAAAATCGTCAAAACGTGCGAAAAAAAATGTGAGTAGACCTTTCCTATCCGGGAATGCCCAACGGTAACAGGAAATTAAAATTGAAGGTATATTTAGTATACTTGAGTGATGTGTTTGCTAATGGACTGCGAAATATAACAGTTTTTCTTTGAATAATAATCATCATAATAATGCATTTTCTGTAGGCTGGCTTTGTGTGCGCTTTAGTCTCTCATTCAAACGACAGTTCACCATCTATAGACAGAGTTAGCAGCAGGAATACTATTTGGACAGGTTTCATCACATATATTCAGAACAAGGAATTGGGAGGGATTGGGATCGTGTAACTCCAAGTACTGCTCTTGGAGTGTCATTTTTTTGGACTCTCCTTTCCGATGACCTTGTTTGGATGTTCAACAGTTAGCCATTCGTTTTATCATTTTGGAGTCAGGACGTGACGTATCATGTTGTTAATGCTAATACATACCCACCCCGCCCAAATTTCAATGTGGAAGCTCCCTCAACTGTTCGTGAGATCTCGTCATGGTTAACTCACCACGTATCTGGCGATAACTTTCTCTTGAGTGATTCTCGGGTGCGACATCTTGTCAGCCTCTTCGATTCCATTGAAGGAGCCCTTTAAGTTTCTTCTGGTACGAGAATTTCACTTGACTCGGAATTCATGTAGAGCACCCGGCGATGAATGTGCCGATTTTCATCGTAATGCTACTGCTTGCCATACCTTGCGTTGTCGAAAACGTTGTTGTGCTCCTGATTATTATTACGGACAGAAAACTCCACACTGTGACGAACATACTCATCGTTAGCATGGCCATCGCCGACTTCGCCGTCGGTGCCATCAACATGCCTCTGTATGTTAACGAACTCAGTTCGGAGACGCTGAAGTATGTCGAGTGTATGGTCAGTAAATCCGTTACTTTGATCTTCATCCTGCTGTCGATCTTTCATCTCTTTTTGATAGCATTGGATAGGTTCATCGCCATTGTGTATCCGCTGAGGTGAGTACGACTCTACATGCGTCTGTATGACAAAGTATGTGTTGCATGCAGAAAGCACTGTTTATGCCGTATCAGACACAGAAACATACACTCTCATAGACGCTTGCAGACAGGGAGAGAGACGTACATACATATACGCTACTACATACACATATATAATCATGAATGAAATTATATAATATATATATTATATATATATATATATATATATATATATATATACATATACATATATATATATATGTATATATGTTATATATATATATATAAAAGAGCGTTATAAATATTAACACAAATTACTTCAAGTACAAAGTAATTACTTTGTACATGGAGTAATTTGTGTTTATATATAAATATATATATATATATATATATATATATATATATATATATATATATATATATATATATATATATATATATATATATATATATATATGGTTAAATGACAACTGGCTTCAAGTATAAAGGTCCATTCAAAGGTATACATTTACATGTATTACATATACATGCATGTATCTGTAAAGGTACAACATAACAAATGACGCTAATGACATAGAGGTAAAGTCTGCTGTTTGAATAGCAATGTTTAACGTTCTGTATTTGTAAAGGCTGTATAGGCACACGCCGGATGTTCTACAAAAGTTTAGAGACCATCTAACCCATACTAACATCTAAAACAACTAACATAAGTCTTGGAACGGAGGATGAATTTAGTCGTTAACACAGGTGCTCACAGCGTTGCTTGAATATTCGACCGAAAGCCCAGGATCGAAGCGTGAGGCCGACGGCCGCACCTTAGGAAAAGTATAACCGGTTCTTTAAACTACTATCGAGGTTCGCCCGTCGGCCTCACACTTCGATCCCGGCCCTCCGATCGAGTATCCAAGCAACGTGCGAGCACCTGTGGTAGTTAAGAGTTGCCTACGCTAAAGTTTGGGCGTACACTGTAAATGCGAGTAAAAACCTCATCGTTTTAGCTTAGGAAACAGTTGGATGATAATCAAAACATAGCTAATTCAGTTTGACAGAGACCTCATTTTCTGGTATCATGGTCCATTGCATTTGAAAGAATACTTGATCAGCCTGGCTCGCGGTGCCTTTCAAGATAACGAAACAACTTGAAACGGTAATTCCTGCGCTGCCACAGTACTTGTTCGAATGATAACTTATCTCCCCATGTGTCCGTACCCATTGTTCATAATCTGATGTTTGCAGTATATTAACTTCCCAATTCGATCATTCATGTATAGTAAAAACGTGACCATGCGAATCTTTAGGGTAATTTGCTAATGTCATTGTTTAGGCCAATATAAAGAAAGCCCATGTGTATAGTCTCTTTTTGAATGCAAGATCTAGTGATGGAAAATGGTATGTTTTAATGGCATTTGCATACCGGATTAATCAAGTGGTCCTAAACATTTGAGCTTAATTGGGACTTGCGGAAAAAAAAACCTCAGGTGCAAAGGCGGTCTCTCAAAATATACTATTGTCGTTCTTTTTAATTCCATCGTTTTGAATTGCGAAATTACACAAATATGATATTTCCAATAAAGTTTTTTTTTTCAAAAAATAAGCGTAGTCGCCGTGTTGAATTCCAATTGCCGATAAGTTTATTTGAGGTAATTTACTTCTTTAGTCCGTCACGGTAAATTGTAACTGTGGAGTTGATAGGTTCATTGTCTGTTGTGATCATTTTCATTTTCAATTATCTTGAAAATAGTAACTAGTGAATGGAAAGTTATATTTGAACAAACAAAGCGACAAGAAAATATACTTTTTCATGGATTAGCTCCCCCCCCCCGCCTCGTTTCTTCACAATACTTCGACTTGTACGTTCCATTTAATGGAAGGCAGCTTTTGCGTCACCATTCGTTTGCGATGAAACGAATCCAGCTGGCTCGTTTCTTGCATGAAGCTTCTGAGAAGCTTTGAGTTTTAACTCGTATACATTGCATGGGGGGAAGGGGGACACTTGTTGTGCCCATACATTATCTATTATAGCAATACCCATATACTGCTGTCTGTATGAACTGTTATTTTAATTTGGATTAGTTTTGATGTTTTGACCGTTGCAAAATAGTAAAATTATCATTGATTTGGAATGAAAGTCAGACGGGGCTTGCCTGGTAGACTTGTGCTACTATGAGAACATGCCGTAAAGCGCCACCTGTAGTGCAATAGTTGTTTCGTTGTGCGTTTCTGACAGCAATAAAAACAGAAGGAGAACGGAAAAATGCAAAACCATACTTTCTTACGAGAAATATGTATGATGATCATGTATACTTTAACAGATTGAACAAAAATGTTTTCCAAGCAGTTTAGGAGGGTATTTACATCAGGTTTCACTCGGATTAGGTATGGGTGTGTGTGTGTGTGTTACATATTATATGAATTTTATTACTGCCTTTTGACTTGGGGCTAGATTTTAAACAGTAAATGCTACTGGTACGTAAATGTTTATTATTAATATATGTTAATTAAAATTGTTGTCTGTATCTAATGTCCAATGAAATACATTAACTTCGTACTTGATGCTTCATTTCAGATATGAGCTCCTTATGACTCCTCGTCGAGTTTTGGCAATGGTGATCTCTCTGTGGATAGCAATACCGATCGCTGGCATGTTGCCTTTGATGGGTTGGAGGAGTCAGGAGTACACTGACTTTAACAAGCCACTAGAGCTTTGCTATTTCGGCGCATTCGCCTCGCTTTCGTACACGATGGTCATGTTCTTTCTTTGCTGCCTGGTTCCTGGTAAATATTGGTGTCAAGGCACCTGCTCCCTTGCATGTTACCATGTACCTCTTAGATCTTGGATCTTGTGGAGAACAGGAAACATTACTACCAAACGATGAAACCATATTTTTACGGAAATACAAAGGCAAACAACTTTGACTTTAAGTGTACAAATATTGTTGATTAATTGTTGTTTTGGATTCTTGTGACTCATAAACTCAATGTGCTATATTGGTTGTCACATCCCTCATAAAAAATTATGTTCTCAACTGAGTCAACTATCTGAGACTGCACATTACCGGACCACTAAACACACTTTTCTTTTTTTCTCCTTCTTCTCAAGTGGTAACCATGATGGTGTTGTACTGCTGCATTTTCCGGGTTGCCAAGCAACAAGCCAGGAGGATCGCAGACGTCCAGCAAAATTTCACGGACAGGCAGGAATACAGAGCGTCGAAGAAACAACAGCGTAAATTGGTAGACGATTCGAAAGCTGCAAAGGTTTTGTGCCTCGTGATGGGATGTTTCCTGATCAGTATGCTGCCCGCCTCCATCTGCCTCGTTATCGACATAATAACCCTGGGCGGGATTCCCAATTCAGTCGCCATTTTTACAAACTTCTTCGCCTTCAGTAACTCGATCGTAAACCCCCTGATTTATGCCCTTGGCACAAAACAGACCCGTTTAGCTATTCAGAGACGACTAGCGAGGTACTGCCGCTGTATGGCTGTGCGGCAGGCAATGGACGAGAGGGACCAAACCATCAGTTGTGTGAGTAACAATGTTCCGTCAATCAAAGTGGTCGTTGAAAACATTGAGGGAACCAGATGGGAATAAACAGGAGTCTTGATCGATTGATGCACACACAGTTCCTACATTGAGTTTAGAGAAAAAATGGTTGATGTATTAGTTTAAGACACTTTATAAAATATTTGTACAAAACGAATCAAAACTAAAGGATCTAAACTTATTAGAAAAATAACAGACACCGTCCCGCTAAGGTTTGTACTTCGGTAACTACTTACACGATTTCATTTGGCAAAAGGCGTTCCTGGACAGACGTCTGGACATAATTTCGCATTTACACTGACACCGGTACACGCCCCTCTGCTCGCATAATTGGCATCCCCTCTCTTTAAGCAGATGCGAACTTGACCAAACTATCTAACATTTTGGTTTTAAGTACTTGATATGCCGTCAAAACTTTTGTATCGAAGAACCGTCACCACCAGGACCACCGAATTAAAACCACAAATGCAGCAATTGATACAGCAATGATAGGAATAAACCATAGACCCGGTTTATGGAACAACGTACTTGGCATCTCGAGGGTCATGTGAAAACGCTGTCAAGCAAACCTCAGCTCCAATATGGTCGACTACAACATCACCAACAGGTCTATGTGGTAATATAACGCTCTCAGAGAACGGACTTTGCGACTGACATGCACGACTTGGCGACCATCAAGTTGATCTAGGAATGAAAGCCGTCTTATCACGTCACAGAAACTTAAAATAATCACAAATATCACGACTACTTTATTTTACGATCGGAGAAAAACTGAAAGTAATATATTCACGACTACTGTATGCCGCATTCGCAGAACAATTAAAGCCGCAGTGTTTTCCTTTGAAGCTGGCCGCCAGCGAAATTTGATGGCTGTAACAGCATTTTTGTCCGCTGGGATTTAAGAGAACATTATTGGATAGCATGGAAATTGATAACGACTTCGCAAATTGTCATAAGATATCTAGCAGTAAATATACCCATCGGATGTTTGCCTCGAAAAACACAGCAACCTTATATTAAGTTGTCGGCAACTTAGGGTCACTGAACTTTTTACCTGTATCATAATGGGTTGAACGTACGCTCGTCTTTCGTAAGCGATATATATATATATATATATATATATATATATATATATATATATATATATATATATATATAATACCCTGAATGTGATATTCACCAAAAATATATTAAAATTATCGAAATCAATATTTTCCCCGGCTTGAAATTTACCAAAACAGTGGTCTGTTTAGACATATCAGTGTCAACATTATACTGTTACTTTAAATGTTTTAATAAAGATATACGGCAAAACTCGTGGTTTGTTTGGAAAATCTGTTTTGACTGTTTGTCTTTCAATGGTTTTCACCATAATAGTACTTTTTAATATCAATTTTGATAGTCACTACTGTTATTTTTCTGTTTGTATCATAAATTCATTAACTTATTAACTTAATGCAACAGCTTGTTCGAAAATATCAGTAAGTTTTTTCATTTCTGTTTTCTAAGTATTTTGTTGTATTTCTTAGAGTGCACTTAGGGGGATCAAAATGGTTAAAATTTTTCATCGCTATCTTGGGACAGGGAAACAGCACTCGCTCGTCACGGTGCCCCCTGCGGTGCCTCCGTCCGCCCTTTGTCGTCGCCTGTAATATACAATTCTCAGACCGAAAAAGGATTACTGAAAACCCTGCTGTTAAAGCATGGATACTGGCCAGACAGTATCAATTGAAGACAATGGGGAAACTGCTGAAGATCTCGACCTGTGCAAGATGACCTAGTTTGCCCTTTTGACTATTTTCAAATAAAGGATATTTTAAAGATATCTTCTGTGCATGTTGACATCCAGTCTCAGCAGCACACTATAACTTTGCCTGTTGTCAATGAGTTGCTAATATTCACCATACACTACCGAGGTGCCTGATAAAATACCTTGTGATTGACGAATCGGTGGATTGTAGCTCTATCTGAACTTGCAGATTTGGTCCAGGTCGATGCATTATCCCATACTAATTCATGTTAAATCTTTCAACTCGATGGGCCGAAAATTCGTTTTAGTAACCATTACTATCCAGTCACAATGCCGTTGAGCCTGCGCAGTATGCTGATGGGGTAACTCTTTGTAATATTTCCAGCATTTTTTCTGTAGCCTAATGCCAGTTCATTGTCCTATTTTCTTCTCAAGGCAGTATGCGCCTCGAAAGTGAAACACTTAAACTTGTGGTCAAACTTTTATGGATGAAATTTTTAACCATTCTCTTACCAAATCAAGAATAAATCTGGGTAACAGCGCAAAGTTTGTTACCAGAATTTGAGCAAATAACCTAACATTTACCGATATCTGAAATTCAAAATGGCCACCATCCCTGTGTTACCTCTATGGAAGAGAATCGTCGTAAACCACGCGCCTCTTTACGGCAACGGCTTAGTTCTGCCCTTGGTTTTTGCGTAGGTCAGCGGAGCGGAATCTTTGTTCTGGCTCGCGAGAATGGGGGAAAATAAAATTTTGGATTTTTTAAAAACTAAGGTTGTGAATTTTTTTTCCTCCAAGAGCTTTAAAATGAGTCCTCCAAGCGGTAGAACAGACTAGTATTGGAAAAATTGAGAATCTTGATATCTGTCCCCGAGACTCAGTCTATACCGTAAGGTTTGGAATACGAGTATCAGCGTAGCTAATATAAATGCATTTTGTACAATATGGAGTGTTATTGTTGATGAATGAATCCTTGACCGGAATAAAATTAAATTGTCATAGAAAGTTACACACAAACAAGTAGTGTTGTTTAGCTGAAAACTAAGCATTTTGGCACAAATCTGCAATTAGAAAAGCACATGCCGGAAAATATGTTCAAAAGTTACAGCTAATGAACTTTTAAACACGATTTCAGTATACTCTTCTGCATCGTGTTTTCCCAGCATCACTCGTTTTTATTCAGCATTTCCTTGTTGGTTGTAGCATATTCTATGCGATTTCTTTGTCATTTTTACAACTTGCAAACTGGCCAACAAAAAACTAGTTGTACCAAATTCCAAATACAATGAACAAAAACCATCAAGGCATAAGGTTTACAGACTTCTACTAGAACCAGGTAATACCCACTTTAATATATATACTTTAATGTATATGTCACAGATAGCAACAAATCAACGTTCGTGCAAAGCCAAAGTTTCATTTTGCAAGTTGAAGACTGGTATACCTGGTTATGACCCGACATGAATCTGAATCTGACGCTAGTAATATTCCGTACTACTTTCTGAAAACTGGGATGATAACATTCAGTGCACTCTTTCGTGGAATGGAATAGTACATGCTATTATGTGTGAAACAACTCTGTGACAGCAGGGCACCAGCGGCCTTTGATTTTGCTACGTCAATATACCGTTTGCCCAAGAAGTTACGGAAACCAACTTTTTCTAGACGTCTTGATAACTACGGATGACACGAAAAGAAAAAAAATGTACATCCTGCAAATCTAGTGTATCAATCTATTATTTGAGTCCCGTCGGCTGGGTTAGCCGCATGATTTCAGCTGTACGTAATCGCTATGGGCAATTTGACGTGTCTTCTGTATCTCATACAGTGTAACCAATGCAAGGCTGGGCACGATCTCTTCTTTGCAAAGCTGAAAGAAATTCTCCCACGTAATGACTTGAATAAATCCAAGTCTGCAGGGAAAAGTACAAATAACTTGGAACACACATTATTTGAAGTAAATCACCTCCACATGGATGAACTGGGTGTCTCCCTGTCTACCATCTGCCTCGAGGGACGTTTATTGTATACTTCATAAATGTTTCACACTACAGGAAACCACGGATCAATTTGTCCCACGTCATTATCCAGGGTACTATAAAATCGAACGTTATTGTGAATATATGGATCACTCTTTGCTGCACGGCCGCCATCATGTCGTCCTAGTGTTTTCTTCCATGATGAAAGCATTTTGGAAAAATTCTTCCCTCAGCAAACCGTCTGACAGACAATTATACTGCGTCACTCTGAACCAGTTTGTAAAAAAGTGTTGTAAAAATGTCTATAGCGCTGGCTTAAAACGACTCTTGCAAAATATGTACAGCACCGAAATTCAAAGTATGTTTTACCTTAAAAACTATTCTCCCTTTTGAACCAAAAGGGAAATGTCCACTCAAAACCCTAGCATCAGATTCTTTTTTTCAATTTTACTTACCGATATTCGGAGAGATGTTTTGGATTCCCGATTAAGCCATATCATCTTTGAACATGTCACTATATCCCAATGTCCTCAGGCTCTTATACGTATCTTTGTGGCGCCCGGCGGTAAGTTGTGGTAGCAACTCGAAAATTATTTAGCTGTTAAAATCCAAGTTGTGCGTCTCGTCGCCAATGTTTGGAAAACGGTCTGTTGTCACAATTTGGACACATTTAACAAATTTTACATAAGTAGTTTATAATTTCAAACATCTCACCCATAAAAGGCATAAGGATGCAGCTATTGAGGCTCTGTAAGTAGCTGAAAATCATAGAAAATCGCTTGGAGCTTACCTGCTTCCTGCTTCCAGGTTTTTCTTCGAAATTTAATTTACTTATAAAGCTTATAGATAAGACCCAGCTCGTGGAAAGCATCTCTTTACTTGTTCATAAATTTATCAAGTTTTTCAACTTTAACACCGTGACACTTTTGATGTTTAGATACAGAACAAGTATACAGTCAAGTGCATGAAACGAACAACTGAATGATGAACGATTTCCTAAACTCCCGCGTATTGTCGTCATTACAGAAATATAGTGATAGAAACTGTAATTACAATTGCAGATTTGAACTTTTTATATCGTTACTGTCTTTTCGCTACTAAGTTGCGCAGAGAGAGAGAGAGAGAGAGAGAGAGAGAGAGAGAGAGAGAGAGAGAGAGAGAGAGAAGAAAAAACACACTCTGATATCAACACGCGGT
>LD344966.1:98610-111593 GCA_001465055.1 Ptychodera flava
TCTATAGTGCCAGGCAGCCAAGTACGTCCAACTCCGCCAGAAAACGTCACCATGCTATCCTGCCAAGTCCGCTAAAAAGCGGTAAAAAAACCCCAGCCCCCCTCGGATGTGGGGGACTGGCGGACAGGTTTCTGCACCTTTCCCTGTCTATCGACTCCCTGCAAACCCATTTCGAGGGGAAAAGGCGTTCCTTGTCAGAAAACCTCTCCTCGGATGACCCCTAATCGCACAGGGGATAGCAAAACGTAGTGCCGTCGACTTGGCAGGAAAGGGGGTACCCAAAAAGGGCCCGATTTCCACCGGGTTGGGAGAATAACGGTCACCAGTGCTTAGATTCTGGCTACACCGAATTTCAAGCGGATTTTCACCAACTTGGCAGGAAAAGGGTTAATCATGTCAGTGTGTGCAGTCACATTGACATGGTTTTTTTGTATATCTACGTGTAAAAAATGGCAGGTTTTCTTTGAGTCGGTGTCCTGGCTGATACTGTGTTCATTATGATCTTCTTCATTATGAACAGCAAAATTATGTCATTGTTTCATAATAATTTTGATGTGGCTCTTCAGATTACTTGACTTCAATGAAGTCAAAACCAAGGCAATGTAAATCGTGTATGTTTGCCAGTAGACATGGTCTAACAGAGTTTGTATATTATGAATTAATCAGTGATCAACCTTCAAAGACTCAGTGAGGCTCAGTATTTTTGTGACAGCAATGTAAGCTTGTCAATGTTCCTTCAGTTCTCTAGCCAATTTGCAAATGTCTCAGTCATATTACTGTCTGAGCCAACAGGTGTAGAGCCGACTCACAAAATATTCCAGAAATTCATAAAATTGACTGAAAGTGTTCAGAAATGTCGTAAGCTAGAGGGTATACTGCGATGGATGTGTTCAGAATACTATTACAGAAAACATCCAAATTGTAAGCAAAGTGTCTGATTGATTATTCACTGATGTCTTCCTAGTTTCCTGTAACTTACGAACAGTTTGAGTCAATTCAGGAATTTCTGGAAAGTTGTTTGCTTCAATCATACACCAGTACGTGTAATATGTAGACCTTTCTTGAACCAGAAAGAAATTTATCACTTAGTGATGTTTCATTTTAACTAAAAAGGACACACTGTTCTTCACTTATATGCCCAAACCTTAACGAATTCTGGCACTGCACAAAATTTTGTATTTCAAATGCGGCGATAGAAGTCTTTAATATTTCATATTTTAAATATATTTGTTGTTTCATTGTCTTCATTTACAGAAAAGGAAGAGGATGACGACATGAGAGAACTTGAAGCATGGGCAAACTGAGTCTTGTAAATTATGTTTTGTATGCATACGATTCAAATATCCGGTACTTGGATTCCCCTACATTGGTCAATTATAGCGTAGTTGTAAATATTGTATAATCTTGCTGGTGCAGTAACAAAGACAGCACCTCTTACATTCATGATATCCAAAGGCATTGCTGAGATTTACAAGTTTTCCTGAAGCACAGTGATGGAAAGACAGTTGATTTGATTATAATTACTCACAAACAGTTCAATAACGTGAATGAATGCTTACAAAATTTGAAATTTTCAGGATTTCAAAATCGCTTGGTTTGTCAGCTGTGTACTGTTCAGTTATGTATCAATTCATCTGTTTTCAAACTTTTTCCTATTTCATAAGTCTAGTAACTGTTCCTTCTCATAGCAAAAGGAATATTTTTGGCCCTTTATTTTTAGATACCTTTGATTGTAAGATAATGGGAAAATGTTTTAGCATTTTAATAAACTAGATAGACAAAACAGATTTTGTAAAAGGCTGAACTACACAAAGTCCCATATACATCATATATCATCCCGGACTCTCAAGAATGTAAGTTTCAAATCTGGAGGAAGAAAATACTTTACTACTTCACACAAAATACTTGTAAGATTTTAGTCATAAAATCTTCATACTTATAATTTTAGTCTTATAAATATCAATGTAAATTTTTCGATTTGGATTTCAATCATTGCTTACTCTTTCATTTGTAACTTTATTGATTTTTTATTGCCATAATTCATGTCATAAATGTAATTACTATTTATGTATTGTAGCATTGCAGCCTGTTTTGTCTATTGGTACAGTACAGTACAGTGTCTATTGTACTGCAGTACGAATATTTCTTTTAAAACTACAGTCTGATGTCTCAGTGAGGTGGCAAAATGTTAAAATCACTTCTTGTGATCAAATAGAACAAAGTGAGAACCTTTGTGACAAACGGTCCATACTGTACATAGTTTCAGTCTCTTGACTTAATATGAGAAGTAGTTTCATGTCATCAGTTATTATATAGCAAGTTATTGGACGTCAACACTTTGCCCGTAGTGTGCTTGTTGACAGCGATCACAAATTACCTGGAGACTTAAGCAGTGATGGTCATGTTGGTGTGTTGTGCACCTCACAAGTTTTAGCTTAATTGCTATGTGACGTTTGATCCCAAATATTGGTTTTGTTTTGCCCATAGTTACATATCAAAATGTCACTAAATAGCTTAAGTGATAAAATGATAGTGTTGTCATGTTTTGTTGCATGAGCCATGATTTTGTTTCATAGTTTTTAAGAAGATATGTCTACCAAATATTACTGTAAACAGTTGTTTTTGAATGTAAAATGTTATGCATCAAAGAAAGAATGAGAGATTACCATCCTCGCACGAAGTACAATATCTATCAGCGTAAGTGCCCATCCTCAACTTTCACTGAAAGTTTGAAATGGAGGTGATGTTTGGGCAAGCGCCCACCCTGATTTTTCAAATTTTTTATGAATTGGATTTAAAAAATTTCTAAATCATTGTGTGTTACTCTCAGTCTCACCAATTGGGCAATTTTGGTGTCGGTAGCTCTCTATTTTACAAAAGGGGCTTTTGTTATGTGGTTGATAAGAGAAAAATTTGACAACCGATTTGAACAACGTAGCATATGTTGCACTTTTCTGCCTTCTGTTTGATAACAATGAAACCAGTCACATCCAATCAACCCTGACATATTTGAACATATCAGTGTCAGGTCTGGGTGAGTGTGCACCGGTAATTTCTGAGGATAATTACATGCTCTGAAGTTGAAATTAATTTTTATGTGAATAAATACGGTTAATGCTCTAGTCTGTTTTCTGTGTAACATGTTCGTGTTACACTCTGAAACCACTCTCAGTCAGTCTTATACATAACCTGAATGATATCATTGCATTTGTATTATATGCGAAAGAATGTTTGTAAGAGGCATCTCATAAGAGATGCTGAATTTACCGTCTTCTCTTTACTATGTAATCAAGAGTGATGCTTTGAAACATAACCAATTATAATATAATAAATGTAGTCACCCCGGTGTAGACAGTAAAGTATTTCCGATTAGTTTTGTTTTCTAGGTAGATGTCTGCATAGTTTCTGTCCCAAAGTTGAAATTAATTTTTATTTCATAAGTGAGTAAATTGAAATCTTGTGGGATGTTACCTTTACCTGTAAAGTCTTTCCGTTTTCATGATCTTTCAGTGTACCTGAGGGCAAATTTTTTGTTTCTGAATAAAGGTAATGAAAAATCTTTGTACATAAAGATTGGTATTGTTGATTGATGCTATGGAGTGTAATTTGTTGGTATCAAAAGTGGAATTGTTCAGTTTCAATGTTTATGCAAAAATTATTTTCTGTAACATGCCCTTCTGAAACTGGTAGGTAGAAATTCTCAATTTTTAACTCTGTCACAAGAAAATGACAATTTTTTCAAATATATATTTTTGTTAGTATCGTGATAAGAAGTGTATGAAGATACAAAGAGCAAGAACAAAATTTACTGGTAGGGGTTTGGTCACTATAAAATCATGATTGATTGGCATGGAGTGTACTTAAATAGTCTCAACCTTTCCACCACGAGCTTTTAGAATGAACATAATATTGTCAGTGACAAAGTTTGATTCTGTTGCACGGTGTTATATTACGCTTTGTCCTGTATCTGTATGTGGTCTCACAAGACACTGTAGATAAACTCGAGTGGTGTTACTGCGGTTATTCTGTTGTTTAGAGCGCCACCAGTGTTGGGTGAGTGACAATTACTAATACGTATCCGAAAGACCATTCCGAATCTGCTGCTATCTTCAATTTAACTTATTTTCTCACATGGCGGGTATTTCTAGTCGGCTTACACCCAAACTCTCTGTTTGACAAGCCTTCAGGGACTTTGCAAGAAAGAAGCCGTGAGAGTCTTCAAAGAAGAAGAGGGGAGAATTATTCAACGTCGTAAGTAATCTAAGAAAGTATAGCATTTATTTCAGGCTGGCACGTCTCCTTCAAATCTTGTCGATTTGACCCTTTACAACGTTTGTCATTGAAATCATGGCGGCGATTTGTCTGCAGCTGATACCGTAAGTTTTGGTTTTAGTCCTCTATAAGTCATATCTATCCTAATAGCACATTTGATGGTAGAGGTCCTACCTTCCACCATGGGGGTTTTATTGTTACCTTCTACTCTAAGTTTAATCACGGTCCCTCCACAAGAGGAACCGTGGTTTATATCCCTCTACGTCCGATTCTATTTTTGTACATCAATGGTGACAGTGGTCTGTCCATGCATGGAGCTCCTACTACCTCCATGGTCCATGGTACGCATGTAGCTGTGCAAACGAGCTCATCATAGAATGATGAGAGAGCACTGTAACTGCTCGACTGAGAAACCAAACCAAGATAGTACCATGCTTACAGTACCCAAAATATTATTGGAATGACACTATCAACAACATCTCAAGATCGATGTAGTCTATAAAAATTAAAAATGGAATCCATTAGTTCATGCCATACACAGCTTGTATTGTTTCTATCCAAATTGTCCTTGCTGCCAACCACTGAACCATCGGTATTCAAAAATAGCTTTCTGTTCTGTTTAAAACCTATAAATGGATTGAAAATATAACTTTAGTTACTGTACCACCAGATTTCTTCTTATCTGTGAATATCATCATCATGAAAATCGTCATCATCATTATCACCACAGGAACAAACAGTAAACCTTTCCCATAATAAAGAATGCCGGAGATGAGAAGTAAGATAAAGGGAGGAGGAAACTTCCTTGCCTTTGTCAACCTTTCCCTTCTAAATCTAGTAGTGACACACATGATGATGTACTTGTACATGTAGACAGGTTTTCAGGGGTACCCCCACCGCAAAGCTGAGTACAAGTAATAATGGGGCTATGTTACATCGCAGACAGTAAAGCAGCCTTTAGACTCACAGCCCCTCACTCGTTATGCACTGTGGCAGGTCATGGATGTTAAAGAGAGATCATGGACTGGTATAGCTTGTTTCAGTGAGTTGCATGGCCAGGGAGCTTGCTATGGCAGCTTGCTGAGCTGGCTATGCCAACTTGTGATGAGCAGGCAAGGCCACAGGTCGTATGCAGTCAGTGAGGGGCTGTGAGAGTCTTAACCACAGTCCCTCCCTCCTCAGGTCTGTAAACTAACCAGAATGAGTAAAAGTCTGCCAATGTGTCCTTTTACAAGTACACTGTTAGAGACATAGTATTGCTTTTTAGACAAGTATAATACATACAATTTATCAACAATCATACAAAGTTTCCTAGGAATGTCATCTATTTATTGTATCCCTAACAGGCTAACCCTTACCCAAACAACTCTCTAGGTTACTAGTGATAAATGCAAAATGCTGTTTGTGTCTCCAAATCTACACTTATGCCGCTAATGCACCCTCATTTCTCAAGTTTCAGGTAAGTTACAATACCAAAAATTTATCTCATTAATGTTTTGTAGGTGTGAACCAGCGTTATAGCTGAAGAACTACAGCAGTCACAACACAAACTAAAGATGGCGCTAATCAGCAGTGGCTTTGGTGATTTGCTGCACCAAGCAGAGCAGCTTACAGCTGATATGGACAGTGGAGGTGACTTGCCGAGAGTTGACAGGAATCTGCATCAAATCATGGAAGCTGGACAGAGGCTATGGACCAAGACGGCACAGGCAAGGGTGCAGGAAGCAGCAGATGTAAAAGCGTAAGTGAATTGCACTGAGTGTTGTTCAAGGCAGCTGCAAAGTTTTAAGGCATAGACACTCTGAGATGTGAAAATGTAGACAAAATTTTGTCTACCATGTGCAAAAGTGTAAATTGTCAAATTTTATAGGTTTGGTAAATAATAACAAAAAAGAGAAATATTTTGAATATTGTATAACATCGTTTGAATCATGTAGCACAAAGTACTGTATTTTAATGGAGGAACCGTTTAGAGAGTATTTAACCCTTTCACCACCATGGTTTTACCCAAACCCATTGTTATCAATGGTGATCTTGGACCTGTTTACAGGGAACTGAGGGTGAACAGGTTAACCCTTTGAACCCGGCTCGGACAGAAATGTCCAATGACGTCATAGAGTACCAGGGGGTCAAGGTTCAAAGGGTTAAAGAAAGTGGGTAAAAATATACCCATATGCAGGTACCTTGCTGTGGTATTACTGTAGTACAACCTGTAGCAATACTTGTGATTATCCTTACAACTGTCAAATGTACCGTTTTACAGGTCAATTCTCCTTGGGGCGACTGGTCTCGATGTCCCCAAAATTTCCCAGAGACTAGAAACACTTCGATCAGCTAAAACATTTGAACCGTTGGAACCAGTACGGGAAACAGATCTGCAGGTGAGCTCCCATATCTATCTTTCTGAACAGTCTGATCCATGGCTGAATGGAAGTCTTTGTGATACAACCTGAATTGAGGACAACAGACGTAAAATCTTTCCATGGTTACATCAGGGAATGTGTTTTACACAATGGTCTTGGAAAAAGTAGACCTGAAGTAAAGTTTACTCTTAACTCTCCCCAAAACCTTGATGGCTTAGAAATGTGGCCCAGTCCTCTCCACCTTTGAATAGGCTTCCCTGATAATCAAGCTGAGTGTGACCCAATGCAGGAAGGTGATGTAGTCATCAAATTTTAGTGTAAGAAGGCCTAGCCTAGACTGTGTGCAGTGTGAGTAAAAACTGACAGGTCTAAGAAAAGTTTATGAAACTTCTGCTCTTGGGGTATTGATTTTTGAGTGCAGTACAAAACTCTGCATTTTTACGAGAAGAGGACAGGTGTAGGAGTATTGGGAAAATTCATATTTTCATGTCTCTCACAGGGCTTTTTGAGGAATGAAGTTGAAAATGCTGTTTTAACAACAATTGAAGAAAAAAGAAAACTGGTGAGTTCATTATGCATGTCATCAAAAAGGCATAGCTGTTTACAGTTATTTCCCGATTTTACTGTGTACCCAATTTTACTGTATACCATGTAGTCACAAAATTTAATCCACATGTCATCAATTTCATATTGCTTTGTCTCTGCTTCACAGACTTTTGAACGTACCGAAAAACACCACTGGGACAGCATACAGACTGAATGGGAACAAGAAAAACAGAAAATTTTGAATGCTTTAATCGGAGCCAGCACTGATGTACTGGACATACCCCAGGAAACTGAGAGCATATTGAGTGATGGCGTGGATATGAAAGGAAGGAGTGCCATGGACAACGTTGAAATGGCATACTCCAGACAGGTCAGCCACACTCATTCACAAACCTTTGCCTGTCATCTATGATTTCTGTACAGCTTACATGGTTCGGTGTTCTCTGTCACCATGATGGCCAGGGCTGAATCAACACTGTGACCCATATTCTGCCAAGTTCATATGTCACCATCAGATCAAGTTAGTTGAAACTAGTGTGGCACAATATGTTCCTTATGTTGCATTTTAACCTGTTACCCCCAATTCCCTGTAAACAGGTCCACAATAACCATTGCCAGCAATGGGTTTGGGCTAAACCATGGCGGTGAAAGGGGTAACAAAGACATGAACATTTGAAGCCCCTATAAAACTGATTCTGTGAACATGACTTTTATGAACTTAACCCGCTACAGTACACCAAGCCAACTAGATGTAAATATGTGTAGGCTTTTCTCGGTACTGCTTTTTACTGACTTGCCCGGCAGATTTGGAGTTGACAGGCCTTGCATGACAATGGTATAGGCAGTATTCTGGTCTGTGCATATACAAAGTGGTCTTTCATGAAAACTTTGGTGCATACAATTATAGCACTTAGTAAAAGTTTGACTATATATGGTCTGTTACAAAGTGTATGCACTTATAGTGGTAAAGCATTTTTAACTGCATCTTAGAGAGCGCCCTCAAGTGACAGATCTTTGTGTCTAAGCCCAAAGTGACAATTTGCCGACATGGTAGTTTGGTATGTCCACTTTGCTGTAAGTCCATGTTTTGAAATTTGGTTGCACCATTTTGTAGCCTCATTTTCTGACTGTTCTTTTTCACAAGATGGCCACCGTGTGTTATGTTGTGGTTCTCCTCATGAAAACTTTTGACTTGGTGAAAGGTCAGTCTTCCTCATTTATTGCATGTGTACTTATTCATGTCTAACGACTACGCTTGTTTTCTTTGTGTTACTCAACAGCTGTTCACTTACAATGATCAACTGGTACGTAGTGGTGTCAAAGCTAATCTCACTCAACTCTTTGAACAAGTCGCAGAAAAACTTGATGACCAGGTGAGTAAGTGTAGCTAATACAAAAGTACAAAGAGGAAAATCCTTTAAGTAGTATCGAAAGTGAAAGACTTTAACTTTTGCTCAAACTTTCCTTAATTATATGTTCAACCATCCTTGTACCAAATCAAGAATAAAAATCAGGGGTCACCATGCGAACTTTCGTCCTAGAAAAACAAATTATCCAACATTTACTGATGTTTGAAATTCAGAATGGCCACCATCCCAATGTTAAGATTTTGATTCTTAAAAAGCTAAGATAGTGCAAGTTTTTCTTTCTCCAAACCTTATAAAATTAGCCCCCACAAGTGGTAGGTCAGAAAAGAATTGTAAAAATTCAAGAGTCCAAATATCTGTCCCGATGGTGCCTTCTCCCTTTATTCCAGGCTGATGAAGAGTTCGCTCCACATGAAAACATGTTCTGTGTATGTGATTCTGTTGAAACAACTCAAGTATACCTTCATGTAATTGTTATATATAGTCATTCAGAAAGAGAGCCTAAAACAGTGTGTCAGCTTGGATGATTTTAATATGTAAAG
Organism: Ptychodera flava; assembly: GCA_001465055.1. Lineage (NCBI taxonomy): Eukaryota > Metazoa > Hemichordata > Enteropneusta > Ptychoderidae > Ptychodera > Ptychodera flava. The sequence goes on from LD344966.1 coordinate 107,701, forward strand.
TACAATTCTGTCTGTAAACATCATGCTAAGTATCTGCACGTCAACTAATATCGTGCCTTATCCTATGTGATTTAGAATGTAATTGACCTGTGGACCATGGTCAAGTACATGATCAATGTATCTCACAAAACAGCACCAACAATAGTCCAGGCCAGAAATACCAAGGATATGCAAGTTGGATTTGTAACGCAGGCCAGGAAATATTTAGAAGAAAGGTCAGTCTGATATAGTCAGCCAATCTTCACTGACCAAACAGTTTCTCATTACTCCCACGGGGCATTTCATGTGAACACTATATAGTTAAAAAATTGCCGGTTTTAAAATTTAAATGCTTGGAAGATAGCTGTTCTGTTAGCTTCTATTTTTAATTTCTTTGAACTAAAAATGCAAAAAGTTCATGTAAGACCTTGATAAAATGATTTTTGAAAGCTCCTATACCATAAAATTTGAGCATAGTATTCTATGGACTGCATCCAGTTTATTTAAACTTTGGTATAAAAAGATTTAAGTGTATATGACTTTTGCCTACTGATCTGCTTCTTGCAGCTATGTCTTGTACATCAAAAATACTATTTATGGTAACCTGCAACAAGCACAGCTTGGAGGAATCCCAGGGACATATAATGTGGTCAGAAGCTTTCTGAATGTAAAACTACCACCGAACACACCGGGTCTTGAGGTAAGCTTGAATTACAGATCCGTTATAAGCATCTTCTGGGATTATGAGAAGTTGTTACATTATGAAGTGAACACCTGTTATGGCCAATTTTAATACTTGGGCTTAATTTTATTGAAAACATGTCTCAAGGCTAATACTAGAAAGTGAACAGCTCCCTTGGCCATTACATGGGAGTCTGCATTGATTGTGAACAGTTTCTGCCGTAAATATGAAATATTTATACAATGGCCATGGGGAACTAGGTTTTTAAATGAAACTGTGAATAGTGGATAAAGTGGAATGCTTTGAACTTTTTCCTAGGATGGTGACGTAGAGGGCCATCCAGTGTGGGCTGTCATCTACTACTGTCTGAGATGTGGTGACTTAAGAGCTGCCTTGCAGGCTGTTGACAAGGCTACGTAAGTTTTCACTTGTCTTGCACACTCTAGGTAACATCTTCAGTACAACACATTGATGTTGCCGTAGGTTGTTTCTAGACATCTGAGCCATATGTTGATAATTCAATTGATTGTGGTAGCTGTACATGTTAGCCACTGCGTGTATGAGTACTATTTTTCTTTTACCAAAATGAATTGTGTGCAAAGTGTCATATGACATACGAAATCTAAAGAATACATACAAAGCAAAGAGTTCAAATTGGCTGTCAATATTTATATTTCTAAATAAACATCCATGTTCACACTGTGGATGAGCATTTAACAGCCCACATCTATGATTTCTGTACAGCTTATATGCTTTGGTTTTTTCTTTCAACATGATGGCTGGTGCAATTAATAGTAATGTGATCCACTATGGATGAGCATTTAAAATGTCTCAAATAAAATCATATAGAACTCATGGAAGAAACGTTTACCTGCAAGTTGATGAAAAACTGAACATTTTTCCGCCCAAATTCAGTATGGTAGTTGTAGACTGTAACCCCCAAACATACATTGACATAGCTGTGTACTTGCCAGTTTCACTTGTTGAGCATCACAACCATGCATAGGGACATCCATCGGCAAGTCCTGTTTCTACTTATCTGTAGAGAAGTACAACTTGAAACAGTATGTCCAAATATGTCTGTTTGTCATTTTTAGATTTTCAGAGTGGAGTTAGCAATCCTCCATTGTCTCTTTCTTTGCAGACAAAATCTTGGTGAATTCAGGCAATATTTTGAAGAGTACATTCATTCTGAAGATAGAAGGTAAACCCCTACCTGTCATATGTGTATTTCACCAAAACAGTTTTGATGTGTTAGTTTTATTCACCACTGGAACATTGAATGCTTTTCTGCACTTTGTTCAGAGACCAGAATTATTATGAACAGACAAGAGTACAAAAAGTCAGCTGTGTAATATTGGTATGAACTTTTTTCACCTGGAGTCTGAGCAAGTTAAGATTACTGTAATGTCCAAGATTTAGAATATTGTAGCGTGCATATTTCCAAGTCACTTCACAGTTCAAATAAGCTGTATTGTAAGTCACAAAATTACAATGTATTTATGGAGATGATGCCAAGAACTTTGTTGTATACTCCTTGGGATGATTTTATGGGATTTTTCATTGTAATGTTGGTCTTTCTGTCAAACATTGATAAATGATTGTAAAAGGATGTACACATGACTTAATGTCTTCTGTTTTCACATCCATATTTGCTCTAAAGGCTGCCACCAAACAGTGAAAACAAGATACATCTACACTACAGAAGGGCTGTTAAAAGAAGTAACGATCCGTATAAAAGGTAAGGCTTTTGTGTTTTAATATTGAGATGAATACAACTGTGATATTGCAAGTGATTATTATCGTATCTATGTGTCATTGGAGTGACATGCCTAGCTCACATGGAGACCCACTGATGAAAGCATCCTTGCGCACAGAGCATAACAGCCATGTTGTGCATTGAGGATACCAATGGGAACTTCAACGATTACATCATGTGGATGCGTCGTTGGAGTCTGAGGGTTTCAAACAAATTCCAAACAAATTTGATTGTGTATATTCCAGAAGACATGTCAGTGATTTGGAGAGAAGGTTTTCTTTATTATAGGAAAGCTTATACGTGTTGTTAAATCTGTGAAGGAAATGATGGGCTGTCTTGTTGCTTGGTAATTACCATGATTTATATTATGTTCCCAGGGCCGTGTATTGTGTTATTGGTCACTGCGATGCCAATGAGAACCACAGTGAGATAGCAGAGAAAACTGATGACTACCTGTGGATCAAGGTAATTAATTTGATGCTTGCACCATTTTCATTGTAGGCAGTCAAACCTTCGACCACCAAATTTCACCCAAAGTTTATTATTTTCAGCTGACATAAGTACACATTATTTCTATGGAACGTTTCCAGTATGTGTTTGCATACGGTTTTTTAAATTCAATACTGCCAAAACTAGCCTTGAGGGTAGGTAGTAAAGTGCTTCACAGAACTTAGATGCTGCTTAAAACAGAGACACTCTAATCAGTAATACACACACCTCTTTGAAAGCGTTTACAAACTTGTGTTGAAAATTATCACATCAGTGATTTTACCATACTGTGTATTGTGTAGCTTGTACATTGTGTAGAAATTTGTCAGTGAAATAAGATTATAATCTTAACCATGTGGCATTTTTGTTGCTTCAATCTTCCTGCTCACAGTTGTGTCAAGTTCATGTTGATGAAAGTAATGAGGGGCTCAGTATCCGACAGTTCCAGACATCGCTTCTTGAAGAATATGGAGAGACACATTTCAATGCCTATCAGCATCCATTCCTCTATTTCAAAGTCCTCTTTCTGACTGCCCAATTTGAAGCTGCCATTGAGTTTCTGTCTAGAATGGACAAGCTGAGGAGTCATGCTGTACATGTTGCTGCAGTGCTCTATGAACAGGGCCTCCTAGCTTTGCCTGTAAATATACATGCACAGCTATGTAAGTGATATTCCAGTTCGATTTCACTTATGTTTTATTGTATAGTATTGTATTAAATTTTTACCACCCATTACACGTACATTGTCTTTAGTTGTCCCATGGACAAAGCCTGGGAGCACGTGTAGATTTGGTCATGTTCGTTTGTCTGTGCTCCCCTCATGCAAATTTCTCAGAGCTGCTTGGAATGCTTTTTTTCAAACTTTGTACTAGGATTACTCCCTATATCATACATGTGCGTGTCAATTTGTTATTGTGATACAATCAAATATGACCCAGCGTGTTCATTTTTAGCCGGATGCCGGCCAAATTGACCGGCTACTTT
>LD344966.1:111709-123620 GCA_001465055.1 Ptychodera flava
AAATAGTCCAGGATGGGAGCTACAGTGTCATTGACGCTATTTTTTTTGTCTGGAGTCTAAGCACATTAAGATTACTGCCATGTCAAGATTTAGAATATTGTAGCGTGCATGTCCAAGGTTCAGTTCAAATAAGCTGCATTGTAAGTCATAAAATTACAACGTATTTATGAAGATGATGTCTAGCACTTGGTTGTATATATTTTATATATATGTTAAATTTTATGGAATTTTTCATTGTAAACGTTGGTCTTTCTGTCAAACCTTGATAAATGATTGTAAAAGGATGTACACATGGCCTAATGTCTTCTGTTTTCACATCCATATTTGCTTCGAAGGCTGCCACCAAACAGTGAAAACAAGATACATCTACACTACAGAAGGGCTGTGAAAAGAAGTAATGATCCGTATAAAAGGTAAGGCTTTTGTGTTTTAATATTGAGATGAATACAACTGTGATATTGCAAGTGATTATGATGGTATCTGTGTGTCATTTGAGTGACATGCCTAGCTTACATGGAGACCCACTGATGAAAGCATCCTTGCGCACAGAGCATAACAGCCATGTTGTGCATTGAGGATACCAATGGGAACTTCAATGATTACATCATGTGGATGCATCGTTGGAGTCTGAGGGTTTCAAAGAAATTCCAAACAAATTTGATTGCGTACGTTCCAGAAGACACATCAGTGATTTGGAGAGAATTTTTCCTTAATTATTGGAAAGCTCATGTGTATTCTGGAGTCTATGAGGAAAATGATTGGTTGTCGTGTTGCTTGGTAATTACCATGATGTATGTTATGTTCCCAGGGCTGTGTATTGTGTTATTGGTCACTGTGATGCCAATGAGAACCACAGTGAGATAGCAGAAAAAACTGATGACTACTTGTGGATCAAGGTAACTATTTTGATGCTCTCACCATTTTCATTGTAGGCAGTCAAACTTTCAAACCAATTTTTAACACAAATTTCATTATTTTCAGCTGACATAAGTATACGTTTTTTCTATGGAACGTTTCCATTATGTGTTTTCATATGGTTTTTTAAATACAATACTGCCAAAACTGACCTTTAGTGCAGGTAGTAAAGTGCTTCACAAAGTATAGATGATGCTTAAAACAGAGACACTCTAATCAGGACTACACAAACTTCTTTGAAAGCCTTTGCAATCTTGTGTTGAAAATTATTACATCAGTGATTTTACCATGCTCTGTATTGTGTGTCTCTTGCTTAGTCATTGTGTAGAAATTTGTCAGTGAAGTCAGATTGTAACCTTTTCTTATGGGAATTTAACCATGTGGCATTTTTGTTGCGTCAATCTTCCTGCTCACAGTTGTGTCAAGTTCATGTTGATGAAAGTAATGAGGGGCTCAGTATCCGACAGTTCCAGACATCGCTTCTTGAAGAATATGGAGAGACACATTTCAATGCCTATCAGCACCCATTCCTCTATTTCAAAGTCCTCTTTCTGACTGCCCAATTTGAAGCTGCCATTGAGTTTCTGTCTAGAATGGACAAGCTGAGGAGTCATGCTGTACATGTTGCTGCAGTGCTCTATGAACAGGGCCTCCTAGCTTTACCTGTAAATATACATGCACAGCTATGTAAGTGATATTCCAGTTCGATTTCATTTAAGTGTTATTGTATAGTATTGTATTTAATTTTTGCCACCCATTACACGTACATTGTCTTTAGTAGTCCCCATGGACAAAGCCTGGGAGGACTTGTAGATTTGGTCATGTCCGTTTGTCTGTGCTCCCGCTCATGCAAGTTTCTCAGAGATGCTTAGAATGCTTTCTTTCAAACTTTGTACAAGGATTACTCCGTATATCATACATATGCATGTCAATTTATTATTGTGATACATTCAAATATGACCATAATTTTCATCAATGGTTTCCAGATTCATTAACCAAGTGGGGACTGTGTCATTGAAATTGACTTGTTAAAATTATGTTTCGCCATTCAACAGTGAGCAGAGAGCCCACAGACCCAGTGCCAACGAGAAGACTAAATTTTGCCCGGCTGATCACAACCTACACCAGAAAGTTTGAAATGACTGATCCCAGAGAAGCCTTGCAGTACTTCTATTTACTTAGGTTAGTTATGGAAATGTTTTTGACAAAACCATTTGCCTCCTTTTAAAATTAAGAAGAAATAAAATACTGCAGGGTCCAAAATGACTGGTCGTGATGCATCAAAGATATTTTCTCATAGCGAACACCAGTTTCAATTTTTGGTGGTCCATCTTGACCACCAAGGATTTTGCACTCATGCTGGTACACTGCAGAGCTGTACATGGAGAACATAGACTGAGAGATTTTAACTTGCATCCAGATGTGGTACATGTAGATGTAGTGGAATGGTGCCAGAACAAGATGCCTATGCATTATCCAGCCCTATGGATCTCGATCTCCACAAAAATTACACTCTGATAGAGACTAACCTTTGTTTTTGGACCACCAACAGTTTGCTATTTACCACCAAAATGTGAATCAGGTTGTCAACCATGACCATCAATTAAGTACATATATTTTGAACCCTAAATACGGCTGTATTTTTGCTCTGTTCTAGGAATATGAAGGATTCAAACCGTGAGAGTCTGTTCATGAAGTGTGTCAGTGAGCTTGTGACAGAGACGAGAGAGTTTGAAACTCTGCTTGGTCGTCTTGAAAGGGATGGCTGTCGGAAACCGGGCGTCATCGACAAGTTCCAGGACGATACTCAGAAAATAATCCAGTTAGTAGCCAGGGATACAGAACAGAAGGGTCTCTTTGAGGACGCTGTGAAGCTGTATGACCTCGCAGGGGTAAGATGAGGTTTCTTTTGTTTATTTGTTGTCAGAGATCCAGTTACATTCTGGTTTCCCATTCTCTGTCAACCTGCACCTATCCGGAACCACTGACCTATTACTTCCAAATTTGAGTGGGATTTGGATGATATTTAGATTTGAGTTTCATTTTGTCGAGTTGTCTCATAAAGCTCAGAAATTATTTTTTGCTGATTTTGTGGGTATTTGTGGTTGATTTGCTTGATTCCATTCTTATTTCTTAAACACACTATTTACAGAGCTCACAAGATTGATTCTATTTTTGATTTCGTAAAAACAACAGTCTTCAAGATCACAGGACTGTTGTGATAACTTCATTTGACATAACAAAGCAGGCACTGGACTCCATGTCAGTGACATCTCCTGATAGGAATATATGTGGCTGGTAAATGAAGGGAATTTTACATGTTTTGTAATGGCAATGCAAGAAGTTCATGGTTGTCTGGAAAATAAAAAGCTGATAACCTTGATTTATCATTAACTTTAAAAATAAATCCCAAAAACCATGCATAATCTAAAAAAAAGTATTTCTGCAAAACTGTCCCTGGGGCCATTTCTTCCTCAAGGATTTATGAATTGAAATTCTTACGTATATTTTTCAGAATCATGAAAAAGTGTTAGAACTATTGAACAAGCTTCTGAGTCCATTGGTATCAGCACCTAGCAGTCCCCAATCAACGAGAGGTCGGTGTAAAGATTTAGCCTTGGCAATTGCAGAGAGGTAGGTGTAGGTTAATTGTTGTCAGAGTTAAAGTGTTGTCAGGGTGCTGGAACTTTTGTCTTTTCCACAACCCGCAAATAAAGCCTGACTTTGTCAGAAACAAAAGGGTTGTATCAAATTTTGGTCATGAACGGGTCAAGATTATTATAATGCTATGGCATAGTTGTTATAGCATGTTGTTGTGAGCGCGATCAAAGATGGTTTACAGTTGTCAGTGAACTTAAAAGAACTATCTATAGCACAATATTTTATACACCTATGTGAATATATATATCTTGAATGGCACGCTATGTATAGCCAAGTATTTCTCCTTGTGACTCTTGCTGCATATTCTTCAGTTTGTCAAGTTTTGTCCTGAAATATTGCGTACTTTTTCACTAACCTTTGTCATTTGTTGTTTTCATTAGATACCATTCTCAAGGTCACCACGGAAGCCAGGCGACCACGCAGACCTTCTACCTGCTACTAGATCTCATATCATTCTTCGATTACTTCCACAGTGGTAACTTAGACGATGCCATGGATGTAAGTTTGCAAACAAAATACATAAATGCCTTTTCCTAATGTTGTTATACAAAAGCAGAATATATCTTGAAGTCAGTGTCAGCATCATGACTAGAATGACAAAATTACTGGTTTGATCTTACATCGTAAGTTTGTCCAGTCTTAGATTGTATTAAATGAATATTTCTATTTCTTTGAGATTATCATTTGATAATGTGTGCTATGTGTACAATCAATGTATACACAACAACCTCTTATAAATGTCCCTAACATTACGAGAAGACTATCCTAACATTGTCGAGAACAATTATAAATCAGTAGAATTGGTTTAGAAGCTGCTTTTGAAGTTGAGTAGGCTGTGTGACAAGATAATCACACTTGAACACAGTCATTTTATCCTTCAGCTATTTTTTTCAAGACCATATCTGAGTCGTACAACATTTGCCTCTGATGCAGTATTCACACAACATTTGACCCTTTATGTGAAGTGGCTTTGCAATTTAAAATATCAATTTATAAAATTTCCACCCAGGTAATTCAGCAGCTGAAATTGATACCACTGACAGCTGATGCTGTAGAATCCAGAGTTCATGCATTTAAACAGTACACAGACGAGGTAATGTAATCTAAACTTGATGACTTTTTTAACTAGGGACGGGCCATTATATCTTTGGAGAGGGTTGTCAGTTTTGTTCTATGTTCTAAAATGTTGCAGCTTTCTCAATTTTTGTGAGGCATGCATGTCTTTTCTCTTAATAATATATATATTTTGGCCCTCCTTCATGAGAATGTTGCCTTTTAAAAAGCAGCACGGTTGTAAAGACATTTTCATAAATTTTTGCGGTGTAGATTTTTTAACCACTCTTGACCACCCGCTCCCAAGGTTTAATGGTCGCTCCACTTCATCATAAAAACAAACCTGTGCTGTCATAAATATAATCACATCCTCTTTTAAATTATTTATGAGTAACATTGAAACTAGAGCTATCAACTTTCTGAAATTATAGGCGGAATTTAGTATCTCAGTTCTTTTTTTTAGGGAAGGAAATATAAAGGAAAAGTTTATCTGTTACAGAGGGATTCTGCTTGTGAGCATTATAGTCTGCAATAATGTTTACTTACGTATCCAACTATAAAGCTGTCATGCTTGGTTGAGAACTTACATCAGACATAAAATATTTCATGTGTTAAATACTAGTATTCACTTCTGGAAAGTGTATAAGTAAGTATTGTCGGAGTATGCAAATCAAATTTTAGTGACTCACTACCGGCGAACATTTCCTTGTCCTAGAACTGTGTACCGTGTACCATCCATCATCAATTTGCCTTCAGTGATCTTCAGCAAGCTTGACATATTACATATTCGATTTCACTATGATATTTGCGACAGATACGGCACAATCTGGCAGCTGTGTTGTTAGCTACTATGAATATTCTGTATGCCCAGTACAAGAACATCAAAAAGACAAGCACTCAGCTGCCGAGGCACCAGGGCCTTCGGGCAGAAGATGGTGGAAGAGATGCTGTAAGTGTGATCGTTTTCTGTGTCGTCAAACAAATAGTCAAGTAAAACTGATCTAAACACCCAGCAGCTGTAACTTTTGACATTAAGTCAATTATTTTCTCCACCATTAACCATTGTTAATAGCATGTTGCAATATCAAGAATTAAACTAGTCCATCTAGTGTGTGTGTGTGTGTGGTTTATGTGATGTGCATCATTCATGATGATAACTTAAATCAAGTCCAGACCTGAATTTAAGTCATCAACAATAATGAATATCACACATATACACAGGGCTCGACATAAGCGCTAGCCCACTAGCCCGAGGCTAGTAAATTTTCAAGAGGACTAGTAAAAATGTCTTCGGAGGTAGTCCTGCGGACTAGTGCAATTTTCAAGTTCCGTAGTTGTCCAGGAAAGTTTATTGCTACAAAACTAACGCCGGGCCACTCATTCGATAAGAATGAACCAAGCCTCGATCATTTTATATAAAAATAAACTAACTTTTACCCAAACAAATTGGACAGTGAAACAGTGAAGCAAACTTTATTGATCACCAACTTAAAATGAAACAGTACAGAAATTGTACTGTACATGCCAGTAACATGGCCCCGGGAAACATGGCTCAACGCTGAGCATCAAACGGAATTGTCTGCACGTAGTGTATTTTGGTTTGCTTGAAGCTCATCACTGCGCCTAAAAACATGAGCAACCCCACAATTTCGTTCAAACACTGTATCCTTGCCTTTCAAAGAAGATTTTTCTCAAGATTTCTTCAGGGGCATTCCCAGACAACACCTCCGATAGTTCGTAGCCAGCTTGACCCTGCTTTAGAATGCCTCCACATGCTGACCTCCATATATAGTCAAGATCCCCCAGCTTGATTGAAGCTGATCTTAAAAAGAGCCATCTAGCTTGCCAAAACAGTGTTATGGCAAGTTGTTACTGCTTGTACAGGTGAGGGAATTCCTCACAGATAATAACTTGGTGCTAGCAACTTATTGTTTTGCCATTTTAGTGGAAAAGTGTGAATTATTGGGGCAATAATAGTGAAGTGAACCTTAAAACAGTAGTGAAAAAACAACGTATGAAATGGGTGTATCAGACTGTTGTATCCAATCACTTCTGGGAGTCATTGGTTATTTTTGTGCTAATCACATTTTGTTACCAGTAACTGGCAAAAACTCATAAAAGACACAAGCACATGAAACGGTAAAATGCAACATTTTTACTATTAAAAACAAAATTTTTCACAAACCATTATTACAAATGAGAGGTCCTCCCCACAAGCTGGTCAATTTTAAAATGTGATATATGTCAAAAATATGAAGGCACTCCACAGGAACATTTGTGAATGGCTGTATAAATTTCAGTTCTGGAGAAACAAATCTGTCCCCACCATGAACAAACATGTTCTTTGCAAATTAATGGCGCACTACCTGAGCTATGAAAAATTTTCCAACAAATTCATACCTACGTCTGATTTTATTCTTGATGGTAATAGGCTATTTTCATGACCTCTCCTCCTACACAGGACATTTCATTCAGGTTATTTTTGTGGTTTATATATGATTCAAAGTTAAACATTTTGCGGTAAGCAAATGTGCTAGTCTTGCATGAAAGTTAGTTATTGGGTTTAAAAACCTTTGCGACAAAAAATATGAGAATGGTCATATACACCTCTTTACAACATGAGAGCAACATTTGGCTTTGCTTGAGCAGGACTAGTAGATTTCATTTAGGACTACTAAAAATGAACTGCTACTAGTCCTTCGGGCTAGTGGATGATTTGACCTTACGTCGAGCCCTGATACAGTCTATGTTGAAAAGCCAAACACTCTATATTTCAGCATACTATAGTGAGTGGAACTGTAGTTGATGTGTGGAACAATAAGTACTGAAATTCTTGACAAAGGTTACAGTTACTAGGTCTTTAATCCTGATGGTTTTCTCAGACTTTGTTTGTTTACCATACGTAGTTCTTCATGTGGTGTTTGGACTCAGTTGAATGTCGAGCTGTGAAAAGGCAGTTTTTTTCAATGACAGTCAGTACAAATTTGAAGCTATAAGTAAAGTAAGGACGTTATGACTGTGTGATTAAAAAGCAACAACAGTTAACAAGAAAAGCGAAGAAGAAGCAAAGGTCTCAATGTTGCCATCTCTACATGTTATTTGAATCAAATTGCTGTTATGACAGCAAGTTTACAACTTGATAAACACTCCAGATATAGAACAAGTCAAATCAACAGAGCTGTTTTCAACTTTAGTGGGCATTTATGTACTTAATCATCAACTGCATCATTAAAGGCTATCATATCGCACCAAGGCCTGGTAAAGAAGTATAGTTCTTTAATCTGGAAGAAAGAGTTGATGGCCTGATTTTTGAAATCAACAAAATTATCTTTTCAAGAATAAGTACTGCTTGTCACATTGGTACTTTTCTGAACAAATTAATGCTGATTTTCCCAACAGTGTCATAAGTTGTTTTCAAGGTGTCTATTAACTTTTCTTTTTTCTCAGTATATCAACTACTTGAGGAAGCAAGCCAGAGCCTTGATAACATTTGCTGGAATGCTGCCTTATAGGATGCCAGGGGATACAAATGCTAGACTTGTGCAACTTGAAGTTCTTATGCAATGAAAAATAAAGAGTTTCTCAGGAGTGTATCAGTTTAGGCCATTAGTAGCTTCATCTGTGGTAGCTTGAATGGGGTAATTATAGTTGGCATGATGGGAAATAAAGCAGAGAAAGGGGAAGTGGTGGGGTCATGTGGTTCTGGGTTAGGGTCATTATCCATAGGGGTAAGAAGTGACAATGAATGAGTAAAGAGTGTACTGTTCAAGAAAAACTGAATGGACCATGCAGGAATGGGTCCAGTGCTTCCAAGGGTTTACAAGGAAGGAATGGAAGTGGACAACATGTGCATAGGGTTCTACAGTATGATCAGTGAATGGTGTTTCACAGTCAATTTCTCAACGGCAATGGATAAATTATACATACCTTGACAAATTGCATTACTACCTTAGTACATAGACATTTGCTTTATGTATCATCAAAAGTGACAAAAGTTGTATTGTGTCGATAAAGCAAAGTCAGAAATTGCTATGATGGTTTTTGTATTGTATACTTTCACCAAAGGCACTCAAACTGTATGATAAATGTTTGACTTTCTCATATCAGAGTACCATTTCCTACACTTACCTGACCATTGTTAACCAAGCGCATTATGCTTTCTTACACAAGGTGGTATTGCCGTATACTTTCACATAAAAAGGAAGTCTTGTGCCACAACTATGTACTGTCAGAAAGGAATATCTTAGAAGAATGATTCAAGGTGCTTATTAACTCTGAATGTTTATATCTCTGAAAAAGATTTGTTACTTTATCACATGAACTGGCCCGAATTCCCACCTGTGTGACGTAGAACAGGACGGATAAGAAATCCGAATTACCCCTGTTGTACGTCATCAACCGGAACTTTTTTCTTGCATGGTACCGTTCATACATGCGGGTCGCGACGTGAATATGTAGACCGATTTGTCGTGATCGATGCCATGCTCTCATGACACTTTTTCAAAAAAGGTGACCCGATAAATCCACACATGGAAACATAGAAGGCATGTCCAGCGAAATTTCGAGTCGCTAAAACTATAACTGTTCCCGAGAATCGAATGGGGATACCGCCGATCCAGTCGAGTCGCCTCGTAAGGCTCAATGTGGACGTCGTACCTGGCGATCCCGGTTGGCGATAAACCTGAAATCTTCACCTCAACGGAAGTTCAACTGAATAAATGATTACTGTATAATCTTCGGGAAAGCGACATACAGGCAAAAGCATAAAGTCATTCGACTAACAACGATAAATATTTCCTTCATCATACAAAAAATTCCGTAAATTCTTGCTCGGAATCAAACCTGTAGCGCGGCGCGTAAGGCTGTAGCGATAGCGAAGACATCAACTGTTGAGCCTGTATGTGCATTGCAGCGCTGTGGAATCCGATGTACTTCGAAAGTTGACTCAGACAACACTCAAAACAGAGTTTCCGTCAAGTAAAATTAGGATGTATCTACGGGTGAGATACAACTGCAAACATCAAAGTCCTTAAGACGAAAACATTGACGACCGAGATCGGGATTAACGAGTTGACACCGGCATGGCAGAGACCGGTGACAGCAGCGTTGTGGGCGTAAACATGCAATGAGGTACACTCTGTGTGTCATCGAACGGAATCTTTCGCGCTCGCCACGGTCGTAAACTTGTGTGATATTTTGAAAAGCCATGGTATCTCTGAGAATGAGAATTACTGTTTCGATCGTGTCGATGCATTTACTTCATAAATCTATTTGTACATATTTTGAATAACTCTGAATACTATCCGTCGCTAGCACGATGAAAGTTATGTCCACCGTACGTACCGATGGCAGACTTGCCTTGGTATCGGTACAGCGCGAGACAATGATTGACAGGTTCACGTGACCGAATCCGTATGTCTGGTTGGTGGAGATACCATTTCATGTAGCAAATTTCAGCTTGATGGGATTTATGAATGAAAGTATCTCCTGGGTGACGGGCCGCTTTACTCTTTAAATGAAAGTAATCCGCATAAGTAAAACACAAATCGCGACGAAATTCATGCAATTTGTTACGATAATTTTGATCCATCTACGTCAAAAGAAAAATAAGAAGACTATTCATGTGATAAATATATAATCCCATGGTATTTTTCTCTGTTTGACGTCATCGTATACGAGTGTTTTTCGCGGAGCCGTACAACTTCGAGCCTTCGGCTCGAAGTTGTACGGCTCCGCGAAAAACACTCGTATACGATGACGTCAAACAGAGAAAAACACCATGGGATTATATATAAGTAGACGAAAGGAGAACTGTTTACACATATAATACCCATTTATTGTTTACCTTAAAATGGTCAATTCATACACAGATGTATGAACCTCAGCAAGTAAAGTGTCATTTTCACAGAAATATAATCATACAGAGATTGATATGGACAATAGCACTATGTAAACCATACCAGTCAAATCAATATCAACCGTAGTTTCAGTATGTAAACCCTGTTAATGTTGTGACATATCTTTTGGAGCACTTACAGCTATATTTTGAACTGTATATCTTTTTATTTGAAAAAGAAATTGAATATGAATAGTATCAATGTGTCAGACATTATTTCCATAGTTCAGATATGCATAGGTAAGAGTTTCTCAATCTCGTGGATGACATTACTTTTAAACTTTCAGCCTACCAGTATTTGAATAACTATCACCTATTACCACGGAGCTTATTCTATAGGCTGGTGTTTTTTAGCTCATATTTGGCATGTGTTTAAATACCAAAAAGAGCTTATATGGTGAGTCAGTGGTGTCTGTATGTATGTGCGGATGTATGTCTGTCTGACGCAAAAGCTCCCAAACCGCCGCACCTACCATCTTTCTATTTGGTGTACAGGTAGACCCAGTTGTTGAGATGTGACTTTGTTCAAATGAACATGTCAGTGTCAAAAATATGCAAATGAGGTAAGAAAAGGGGAAATCCTGCAAATGTGTGGGAGTCACGTTATTAAATGAAATAGCCTACACATCTGAGTCAGCGTTTCTATGACCTATTTGTATGCAGTGTACCTATTATGTGTAGGAGTGGTGGCAGAGACTGAAACAGCCAACTCCACTGACCTTGAGTCATTTCCTGTCATTGTCCATGAACTAATACATATTGGCAGACCTGCTGAAGCCATGAAGGATTGTGTTGAAACATTCTTCAGCTATGCATGTTGCTAAAGTTGACCTACTTTACCTAAAGTTTCAGACTTTATTTACTTTTGTCATTCTTGTTTTTCTGGTTTAAATATTTCTTGATGGACCAGTTCAAGCCAAATATGAGCACACTGTCCTTGACGGTATTTTTTAATTGTTTGTATCTGCATTTAACTGTTTGCATGTGTGGGTATGTGCATGTTTTTCTGTATGCATGTATATAGTCCAGTCAATCTACAAGATTTTGGCACCTAACCCACCACAAATTGCAACAGAATTTTTTTCTTCAGAATGCATTTTAGTGAGGTACCCAGAACAACATATTAAAAGTTTACTCAAATCCACCTTGGGGAAATATGTCTAATTTGCATAAATCAAATATGGCTGCCAGCCATCCGACAAAATAACATAATTGGCCATATATCACATATTAAACAAGCTATTTCAGTGATGTCAAAGTCTGACACTAGTTATTTGGTTCAGGGAATCATTTTGGAGGTATAATGTTTCATATGGGCACTTCATTAATTTGCGTAATTCCAATATGGTGGCCAACATTCCTACAAAAGACATTTTCGGTTATATA
>LD344966.1:126218-149898 GCA_001465055.1 Ptychodera flava
TGTTGGCCACCATATTGGATTTATGCAAATTAACAAATTACCTATGCAAATCATTGCATCTCGAAAATCATTTGTCCATGCCGAAGAAATATACTTTTAACTTTAAAATCACTGAAATAGCTTGTTTAATACGTGGTATATGACCTAAAATGTCTTTTGTAGGAATGTTGGCCACCATATTGAAATTATGCAAATTAATGAAGTGCCCATATGAAACATTATACCTTCAAAATGATTCCCTGAACCAAATAACTAGTGTCAGACTTTGACATCACTGAAATAGCTTGTTTAATATGTGCTATATGGCCAATTATGTTATTTTGTCGGATGGTTGGCCTCCATATTTGATTTATGCAAATTAGTCATATTTCCCCAAGATGGATTCGAGTAAACTTTTAATATGTTGTTCTAGGTACCTCTCTGAGATGCATTCTGAAGAAAAAAATTCTGTTGCAATTTGTGGTGGGTCTAACCCTATTTTGACTGGACTATATATATGTCATTTTCGTTATGTATATATGTGTATATGTTATATAATGAGTATATGTGATGTGAGTCTGCCAACATTCTTTGTGTTGAGAGAGAGAGGTACCACTGCCAAAAACAGAGACTCTATAGCTTTATCAACTTTGTCACCACAGTTTTTGGCGAAGGTGTATGTCATAGACTGAATATATTCTTTTAAATACAAATTTATGAAAATATAAAAAAAATGAGAAAAAAAATGTGAATACAAACATATAAAAAATAAAATGTTAAGTGCATGAAGGAGTAATGAAGGAGTAATATTAAGCATGCAAGACTAGAAATGACAATTCCCTATCACTGGTACAGTGACTTGGTATTATGCTACGGTCAGTTTTCACAAAATCAAGACAGAACTAGCAGCATTGAATTTTTCCAGAATTTCTTTTTAGCTTCCATAGCCATATGTATATATGGCAATGGAAGCTATTCTTATAGGCTAGGGAACTGTCTGTATGAATGTATGTCTGTCCGTCAACATCAAAAACTCCAAAACCGCTGCACATTTCATCTTGATATTTGGTGTGTACATGGATGATGGGCTGTAGATGAGATTTTGTTCAAATGAAGTTGTCATTGCCAAAAATATACAAATTAAGTGAAAAAATGTAAAAACAGTAAAAATTGAAAAACTCAATAACCACTGAGCAGATTACATAAAAAATTAGCATGTAAGTACTTTGGGCTGACCTGAAATGATTGTGCACATCTTGGGTCAGTATCTTGGACTTGCTATTTTTCATGAATTTTTTTGTAATTTTCTCCCATTTTTGGTCAAAAAATCTTCTCTGAAACCATAAGTCTGATTGATTTAAAACTTGGTATGGAAGTGCATAGGAGTGACCTTTCCCAAATTGGAGCAAATCGTGATGAAATTTGCATATTTTTAGTTTACACGTCCATAGACTCCCATGTTTAAGGCAGATCTCCATAGACTCCCATGTATAAGGCCACGAAAAATAAAAATTTAGTTTCTCATCGTATTCATATTGCAAAAAGGATGCAGTGACACAATTTTTAGTCCCAACGGATGAAGTCCAGTGGGCTTATAGAATGGGTCATGTCCGTCTGTGAGTCCATCCGTGAGTCCATCCGTTCACGCAGATATCTCAGATATTGTGACAAAATGTCATGTGACCTCGATGACCTTTGACCTCAAATGTACATATTTGTCCATAACTCCGTAACCACAAGTGCTACCACCCTTCATATATGGTAAGATGGGACACCTTATGACGCCACATATTGTACCTTATTAAATATGTGCATATCTAATTTTGAGCGAGCCAATAGAGCTAGAGGTCTGATTTTTGGTATATAGGGATAACTTAGCAATACAATTTTTTTGACAAAATGTCACGTGACCTCGGTGACCTTTGACCTCAAATATACGTATTTGTCCACAACTCAGTAACCACAAGTGCTACACCATTCATGTATGGTATGACGGGACACCTTATGACGCAACATATTGTACCTCATTAATTATGCGCACATCTAATTTTGAGCAAGTCAATGGAGCTGGATGTCTGATTTTTGGTATATAGGGATAACTATAGGATAGAAATTTTTTGACAAAATGTCATGTGACCTCGATGACCTTTTACCTAAAATATACGTTTATGTCAATAAATAAGTAATCACAAGTGCTATGTCGTTTATATTTAGTAGGATGGGAGACCTTATGACAACACACGCTTTACCTCATTAATTATGCAAATATCTAATTCTTGGCAAGCGAATAGAGCTAGAGGTCTGATTTTTGGCATAAAGGGATTAATTGGCAATACAATTTTTTTTCAAAATGTCACGTGACCTCGATGACTTTTGACCTTGATTATACCTATATATGCATAACTCAGTAACCACAAGTTCTATACCCCTTCCATAACTCAGTAACCACAAGTGCTACCACCCTTCATATATGGTATGATGGGACACCTTATGACGCCACATATTGTACCTCATTAATTATGCGCATATTTAATTTTGAGCTAGCCAATAGAGCTAGAGGTCTGATTTTTGGTATATAGGGATAACTGAGCATACAACTTTTTTGACAAAATGTCACATAACCTCGTTGACCTTTGACCACAAATATACATATTTGTCCATAACTCAGTAACCACAAGTGCTACACCCTTCAAGTATGGTATGATGGGACACCTTATGACGCCACATATTGTACCTCATTAATTATGCACATATCTAATTTTGAGCGAGCCAATAGAGCTAGAGGTCTGATTTTGGGTATATAGGGATAACTATAGGAGAGAAATTTTTTGACCAAATGTCATGTGACCTCGGTGACCTTTTACCTAAAATATATGTTTATGTCAATAAATAAGTAACCACAAGTGCTATGTCCTTTGTATTTAGTAGGATGGGAGACCTTATGACAACACATGCTTTACCTCATTAATTATGCACACATCTAATGCTGGGCAAGCGAATAGAGCTAGAGGTCTGATTTTTGGCATATAGGGATTAATTAGCAATATAATTTTTTTTCAAAACGTCACGTGACCTCGATGACCTTTGACCTTGATTATACGTATATATGCATATCTCAGTAACCACAAGTTCTATACCCTCCAATTTTGATAGGATATTAGACCTTAAGATGTCACATCTTACACTTCATTTATTATGCGCCTATGTATTTCTTGGCTTGCTAATGCTGCTAGAGGTCTGATCTTTTTTCCCGATTTAGAACCATAACTTAGACATGCCTCATGTGTTTCAAATTGGGAACAACGACATATCGACCTATGTGCCCATAGATCTCAACATATACACTGCAGTGATACTTCTTAATGACCACATTTCTCTGCTCCATCAAGACTAATACTCCTATTACAAGTGGGGACTATGTCATTGTCAATGACTTGTTTCATTTACGAAGGGAAGCCTATATTCCTTAATTTCAATTCATTACTATCATAAGATTGAGAGACCATAGACCCAAATTGTCAAGGCATTGTAAGGCAAATACTTTTGTATGACAATGTCGGAAAAACCTCAGAAAATTAATATTGTTTACTGGTATAAATTGCCTTCGTTGTCTAGGGATTTGGATTTCGACGACTAAGAAATAAGAGAAGTAGTGTCACACTTGTTTTGACTAAAACCGTTTACATCGACAACACAATTTGGATCGATGTCACCTCACCTCACCTCACCTCATTGCAGTTTGTAATTTTAATTCTGAAGTTCCGCAATTTAATACATCGTCGAAATTTATGAGTTTATTTACCTTGTTCCACAATGTACACTCTTTTGCATTATGTCAGAAACACGTTTGAGTAGTTTGACTACCCTTTCACTTGAATGTTTGATTGGCCATCCATCTGCATCCTGTCATCATTTGGTAGCAATGACTAAAAGTACCTACAATGGATTATCCAGTTTCTTCTTCCCTGTCACGCAAAATAAGGAAATATGTAGGGGTAGATAACGGCCCATCCGCTGAACACAGTGGGCATTTGTGGTGGCGATCTCGTTGACCAAAGACTAATATACCGGCTCAAGTCATTGCTACACAAGATCTGCGTTAAACCATCAAGATGATGATTGTAATGCCGAACAGAAGTACCGACTTTGTGGTCTGTATTTTCATCTTTCTGGCGTGCTGCTATATCTCCGCATCGGTTCCAAGTTGTAAAGTCTACCAATCCACTCATGTCGACTGTACATATCGAGATTTGACGTCGGTACCCAGGCACTTGCCGTCATCAACAACTCACCTGGACCTGTCCTACAATCACATTGCGAACCTTTTGCCAAGAGACTTCGAAAATCTTCACTCACTGGAAGAGCTGACCATGTGGATTGCTGACGATCTCCATATTGATTCTGGTACATTCGTTGGATTGCAGAGGCTGAGGTTGCTGAGATTCCTCGGCAACGGCTACCTTACATTTGGTAAGGAAACATTTAAACACCTCTCCAGCCTGCAAACACTCGAAAGTCCGATTAAGAGTGTCACATATATGCCAGAATACGTGTTCTCGAACCTGACCAATTTATCCAAGCTTTCAATACGTGTGCCTGCTCAGGTGAGAGCCGATTACACCCTTCTACCATCGTCACTGTTGCGAGGCCTGCGATACTTAGAAGAATTCTCCTTTGACGGGGTGTCGTTTGCAAACTTATCTAGAGAATCATTTGCAGACTCGCAAAACCTTAAAACAGTGCATATTGAGTTGTCATTTCTGGAGTGTGGGCAAATCGAAATATTGAATTCCTTAAAAAAACTTGAAACAGTGAGTTTTAATATGTTACATGTAAAAACAGTCTGTAATGTTACATTCTCAATTTTTCCAAGCTTAAAAGAAGTCTCATTTGATGGGATCGTTATATATGATGATGCATTTCCAGTATTTGACTTTTCAAAGAATAATTTACATAAATTATATATCAAATTACCATCAGTGACTTATGAGGAAGCGAATCAACTTCCTCGTTTGTTGCTAAGTACTGTGTCTCAGTTGAAAATAACGGGCCATGTTGACCTTAGAACATTTGAGTACTTCCTCACTAGTCTACGCCATGTGAGCATTAATTTTCTCTCAGTGTATAGTGTAGGCCTATTTGATGAAAAATATCGATACAATATTACAGACACCACATTTGAAAGTCTTGTCGATAGTAACCTGCAAGAGATTTATATATATCGAAACCCACTGGAAACAATCTCTGCAAAGTCCTTTCTGTGGCTGGCTCAACTAAAAAAGTTGCATATAGATCTCTGTAACCTTGGTGATGACACCTTCGTATCACTTAATGGCTTGACGACCTTGACAACATTGATACTGACTAATAACAAGTTTCATAGTTTCAACCATCTCTTATCCGCCATATCAGAAATGAAAAACCTGAGAAATCTTGATGTCAGCAGAAACATGTTCGAAGGACAGATCGATGAATATGCGTTTAGGAAACATCAGGCCCTTACATCAATCAATCTAAGTGGTAACAGGTTTAGTTCTATACGACAAAAGAGTTTTAGTTTACTTTTAAATTTGCAACATTTAGACTTATCTCAGAATAACATAAATCTGGTGCCCAATGAGGCTTTCCATACACTGACAACTTTAAATAGCCTTCTGCTCTTTGACAACGAACTGTCTCATCAGGAAGGTAATGGCCAAAACAGGCACCCATTCAAGAACCTTACAAGCCTCACTAACCTAACATTAACTATGAAAAATTTAAATTTAGTTAATAACAACTATTTAGAAGACACACCACACCTCGAGAGTCTGCACATAGATGGTCAACAGGCTTTCAAAGGCCAGCTCTTCTCAGAAAACCTTCGACTTGAATATTTGACACGGTTAGTCGTCAAAAACATCAATTTCAATAAAAGGGACGGGGTAGGTGTAATACTTAACACTAAAGTGATAAATGTCCGACCCCGGGCATTTCTCAGAAATCTGCTTTTGCCACATAACAATTTTGACCAACTAAACTTCACAAGTTTGAATGACTTCAGAAACCTCGAAGAATTGTCTGTGGCAAATAACAAATTATCGGTCGTTCGAGGCACGCCTAATAAGTTAAATAAACTAGAAACACTTGATTTATCTGGGAATTTGATCACAGTTTTGTCTTCTGAAATTCTCACTCCTCTTTCCTCGTTGAGATTGTTAAAAGTTCACGGTAATCCTTTTGATTGCTCTTGTAAAATGAAACCGTTTAAAGATTGGTTGAGAAAAGATGAGAAATCCCTTGTATATTCAAATTATCTTTATTTTGAGCGCAACAAGTGTTCCTTACCAAAATCGAAATATGGCATTCCGGTTGATGCGGTGGACCTTGGCCTCGGATGCAATTTAGCATTGATAATTTCAGTACCACTGACATGTTTCATCGTTATCGTGGTAATTGCCGTAGCATTGGTTAGGCGGTTTCACTGGCACATGCGCTTTGCTTACTTCCACATTAAACTGAGACTGGGTGGATATCAGCTCCAAATCAATGACGAGGAACAACCAATCAATAAACGATATGACGCATTTGTTGTTTACAACCAACATGACAGCGATTGGGTCATACATGAATTGGTCCCCCATCTGGAGAACATCGATCCGCCTAACTTCAAACTCTGCATACACGAACGGGACTTTTTACCCGGTAACGATATTTTTGAAAACATTCTTGATAGTATCGAGCAGAGCAAGAAAACCATGCTGATACTGTCTCCAGGTTTTGCTGCGAGTGAATGGTGTTACTTTGAAATGAGGATGGCACAGAGTTGTCTATTTGAAGAAAAACGAGATATTATTGTGATGGTATCACTGAAAAAAATCCCTGATGATGATATGCCTCGTATTTTACGTAACATCCTGCTGACCAAAAGCTACCTGGAGTGGCCAGAAAATGGAATGGGTAGGAGGCTGTTCTGGGAGAAATTGAAAGTCGCACTGAGATCAGACAGCAGAGTGAACAGAGTAGCTGCACTGTGAAAAGAGACTTTAGTTTTGGAGCTTGAGCTTTTGGCGGAAAAATAAAGATAGAAAAATACCTATAATTAGATAAACCTTTATGCCGTTGATATCGGTAGTCATATTACTAGAATGTTAAATAAAACACAAAGAATCAAGCAGATACAACTGAAGATGTTAGAGCTTTAACTTCTTGAGATTTAATGAAATATCAATGCATTTCATACTTGCCACAGGCTTTGAACTATATCAGGAGTATACATTTATACCTATTACCTGTGATGTGATTTCTTCTTAACTTGTTCTGTACTGATTGCTATTCGATAGTAGCAAAGTAAATAATTATTTGTTGTTAATTTTAAAACAGTTACTGAAGCCAGCAGACAGTATTTCATACATATTTTGTATGTATGTATGTATGTATGTATGTATGTATGTATGTATGTATGTATGTATGTATGTATGTATGTATGTATGTATGTATGTATGTATGTATGTATGTATGTGTACAGGTATGGACATAAGCACAGATTTGTCATTTGAATGGTAATTTTCGTTTATAATATTTCTTTCCTCGTTCTTTCATGATACACTTTAAACCACTTTAATGACTTGAATTTTTCAAGTGATATGTGAGTAAACGGTGAATTAAATCTTCTGTGTAAATTTTCTCTACATTGACTGTTGTATCTGAAGAGAGAGAGAGAGAGAGAGAGAGAGAGAGAGAGAGAGAGAGAGAGAGAGCGATGGTAATGGTGATACCGACAGACAGAGACCGACAGACAAACAGAGACCAAAAGAGGATAGGACAGGTTATGAAAAGCAGCGTATATTATATGAGAATTTTCCCATCCTTAGAGATATTGCAGATGCAATGGTCGCTGTCGCATTGAAATTTTGCAATGGTGCTGATTTCACCAAGTCGTTTTGGGATGAGAGACGGTAATTCAATATTCCTCGTGATTCTAAAGGCCTATCGAGCGCTGAGAGAAAAAGTCATCGACATATTAATTACTATGTAAACATAAAAAATATACCAGTTACATGTAGAGCAACATTCCCGAAATGGTAATAAAATGATATTTTGTACAGAGGTCAATGTTTCTTATCGGTGTCGGAATAAGTTACTCAATCTTTACAATGTTGTTGGTACGACACGGTAATGGGGTATTTTGTATTCGATATTGATTGTACAAACCGGATTTTACTTTTTAAGTCGGATAACCATGCCTTTGATGTTTTACATCTTGAAATTTTACATACTTAGCTTACCTCTTATCTGAACTGGGTATATGCAAGCGAAATGGCATCTTCGCTTTTCACGACCTTTAGGTCACTGATTATATCTTTTTCAAGTTCTAATTGAAGATGCGACATTACAGTTGAGTGGAGGTGTTGTTTCTCTACGACAGCAAAAGTTTGCTATCATGGAATTTCAAAGCAACGATGTTTTTAGGTGAGGGGAATTCGCATTCGAAAAGGTATTCGATGAGTATGACAATTATACGAGCCATAGAACTATTGACTGTGACATTAGTGTTTTTATCACCACCGTTCTATATGCAGGTTCATCATTACTATAAATACTAGACTCTCTCATGATACTGAGTTCTCCGCATTTCTGGCAACACCCTCTGTAAATTGGCGTTGCCCTCAACGACCGAACAGAGTGAGACTCTCAGAATAGGTTATGCAATCTAGGCGACCTGTGCAACACTCAGGGCGTGTGCAATCCGTGGCGCATTTCGGCTACCCAATAAACGAATTTGCACCTTCAACAAAGAAAATCGAAATGGAGCTAATTTTCAATTTTCAAATTGTTTTATCATCTTGATTACTGACTTTAGGCCTTTGTTTAAATTTTAAATCTTTGGTCTGAGATTGGATTTAGGAAATAAGTTTATCCGATTTATCTGATGATGACGATGGTGGTGGTGGTGATGATAATGATGATGATTATCCTTGCAGTTGACGTCGTTATTATCAAAATAATAAATTGATTTAAGTTACTGCACAATTCTGACATTCATATCGACTTCGTAGGGAGAGATGAGAAACGTATGTAAATCCTAGAGGAAAAATCGTATGCCGAGTCATGAATCCCTTTAGGATCCACCTAATTGGATTTGGTTCGTTTATCAAAGTTCTAAATTCTCTGAAGACGATAACAATCATGTATAAGTGCACGGAATTAAAATCATCACAATAAGGTATCATATTTATCGATTGTTAAAATAAACATTGTGCAGAAGAGTTCTTGGAGAATCACAGTAAAGCAGCCATTATCCAGTATTCACAGAGTTAGTGGGCTTCTATTTCTCCATTAAATTCTTCTTTAACACCTGATACACCTAACATAATAAAATACCGGCAAAATGTCCATCGGTTAAAACTGGCTGAGCTAGACGCGAAAATGGTCGAGTCACGGCGAGGCAAACTTCTCCACTTGGTCAGGTCAGAAACGTTTACGAAAATTAATGAAGAATTAATTAATGGGTTATGGTGTTATTTGTTGTCTGAGCATTTTTGTGTATCTGCTGACAACGTGGTAGTGAAAAACAGGGAAAGTGCCACTCATGAATTGCTAGTGTTAAAGTTTTCCACTTAAGATAAACCGAATATTGAGAGAAACGCATTATGAGTGTCGACAAAAGACTAGCCATCATTTATCTAACTTTTTGATCGACCATCTTCCGGTCACCTCGGGTCGGCAATGTTTAAGGTACGTGTTATTTATCCAGCCCCTTCTTCCCCATTAGGCGAAACAAGGAAGTCTGTTTGGGTAGATGAACATAGCTACCGTTCACAAACGATAACAAGCTCGTGGATAAAACATTACTCTATCCTTGCTGTACAGAGCCTGCTTTATATGTTGGCAGGTGATAACAAAATCATGACAATTCTGCGAATTCCAAACATAAATATAGCTTCAAAGCAGCAATGACCGGGTTTCGGGACATTTGAATGCACAGGGGCAATTAGAGAAATAGATATTCAAAAATCTAAAAGGCTATTGGCATATCTGTGAAACCAAGGTCAAAAGTCATCGAGGTCACAAGATATGTTGTCAAAATATTGTACCCTATAATAATCCCTATTTACCAAAAAGCAGACCTCTAGGTCTATTGGCTTAGAATTAGATATGTACATAATTAATGAGGTACAGGATGTGGCATCATAAGGTCTCCCATCATACCAAATATGAAGGGTGTAGTATTTGTGGTTGCTGAGATATTGACATATATGTATATTTGAAGTCAAAGGTTACCCGGGTCACATGATATTCTGTCCAAAAATTGTATCCCATAGTTATCAGTCTATACCAAAAATCAGACCTCTAGCTCTATTGGCTTACTCAGAATTAAATATGTGCATAATTAATGGGGTTTATTATGTAACGTCATAAGGTCTCCCATCATACCAAATATGAAGGGTGTAGTATTTGTGGTTACTGAGTTATTTACATATATGTATATTTGAGGTCAAAAGTCATGAAGGTCACGTGACATTTGGTCTAAAAAAATTGTATCCCATGGGTATCTCTATACCAAAAATCAGACCTCTAGGTTATTGGCCTGCCCAGACCCGTGATATAACGTTACATATGCAGGTTCATCGGCAATAGATAAGTTCTAGACTTTCGCACGGCACTAAGGGAGCCTTCAGTATTAACAGGGGGTGGGCTGGGGGAACTGTGGGGGAGGCACACTTTTTAGAAAACTGTCCAAGGGGGAGGGTCACTTTTTATAAACCTATCACTTTTAATAGCAGCTGACATTACGGCCAAACCTGCGATTGTCAATGTGGTATTTCCTTAACAGGAAATCACCTACGAAATAAACCGATCCTTGAAAATAAAAACACATTATCAACAAGTTTCACAAGCAAAGAAGAGGCGGTAGTACCCTACATTAAACACCTTGAAGAGTTAAAACTGATGAAAGGCATAAAACAGAAACTTATGGGACAGGTTGAAAAGCGTGTATCAGTTACCACACGTCTATAAATGCAGAGATATTGTAAGTTTTATATTGGAAAAAAATGTGTGTAGTTCTCTCATAGACTACCGTGTATAGTGAATCAACATTTTGGTGAAATTCCTAAAAGTTCTTGCACACACTGCACTTGTAACTACCCTAGCGTAATCACGGACATGAATATAAATAATCAAGCGTACTTTATACTGGAAAAAAATAGTTTCCTCCTATTGAATCAATATGTGGGTGAAAGTCCAAATCATATTTCTTGTACACTCAAGGACTTGTAACCACCCACATTGATATCAATAATGAAGCGTAAACAAATACGAATTTTGTATTGAAAAAACAATTATTCATAATTTCCTTCTAGACTACAATGTATATCAATCAGTGAATCAACATTTCAGTGAAAGTCCAAAATCAAATTTCTTGCACACACATGGACTTGTAACCGCCCCAGTCGAAACAAGTACATTATATCAATAATCAAATATCAATAAATGCAAAAATATTGCCAGTTTTATTGTTTTTAAATGTTCATAGTTCTCTCCTGGATTACCATGTATAGTAAATCAGCATATTCGGTGAAATACAAAAATCTACTTTCTTGAACAGAAATGCGCCTTTTACTTCGCATCTCAAGTAAAGTAAATTTAAATATATTATTTAACATAAATAAATGTACAGATATAGCCTGCTTGGGGAGAATTGTCGATATCTGCCTGATAGACTTCATGTATTATGATTTGATATTTTTGTGAAAGCACTATATCAGCTACATTTTGCCTTCTTATAGTTGCGCAAAATATGGTGACCCTCCCGCAAATATATGAAATATCACGTCCCTTCGAAAATGCTTGCTTGATAAATTGCTACGTTATCTCCCAAAACGCCAGCCCTCGCCCCTTTTATTTCTGTCCCTAATCATAGCCCTAACTTACATCAAAATTAAATCAACTGGTACGTGAATTAGCTGATACTGTTTCAGTTATTCATGGGGACAATACTACATCGGGTGGGGGAGGGTAAAGTTTTAGAATGTCGGACAGGGGGGGGTCACATTTTAGAAAGGAGGATAGGGGAGGGTCACATTTTAAAGTACAGAACTGGTGTGCACGGAATTCCCTCCACTCAACCCCTGTAATTACTGAAGGCTCCCTAAGTTATCTGTATTGCTCGCAACATCCTCCGTACATCGCTGTGTCCCATCAACGATTGAGTCTGAGTCCACAGTCGCGTGTGGTTCGATACATGGCGGCCGCTGTGTGGTATGCATCGGAAAAGGGAAACGCAGTGGCCGCTGTACAAGTATCGCCTAGTTCGGAGACAGATTTCCCTCACAAAAAGCCACAATTATTCAATAACGCAGCTCGATGTCTCGAAATAATCTTCGAATTCATACCTACTATCCTTTTCGCGTCAAAAACGATCTTCTGTCCATTTTTGGGTGCGATTTCCGACGGGACCTGCAGTTTTGGCATGTGTTCATGCAACAGCAGCGTGAGCGTTAAGAACGGCCAAGCTGTGATTGGCTAGTTACCCTCAGTACTGAGTCAATGTGATATATGTGCCAAGTCGTTCAGACTTTCTTTTACGTTACTCTATATACTGAATACCCCACCCGGCTTTTGGCTCTGTAAACATAGAGGACATCTCAAAGTTTGAGAGGAGCTTTCAAGCCAGAGATAGCACTTTCCGTACATCAGCAGCGGCAACTATCTTGAATAGTCGATTCAAGATATATGACTTAGAGAAAGGTCTATGTTTTGCAAGTGTTCACAGATTCGATAATCGATAACACTTGTGAATATTGGGTTCGAAATAGCTAATATAAAAAGGACAGAAAATAAGTAATGTGGAAAACGTGCAATACCGAAAAAGTGGGCGTAAATGTCGCCTGTGGCAGAGATTAGTGTGTCTCTTCGTCAGTCTCCCTAGCTGGGTTATAATTATCCCCGCCTCGCTACAATATCTCTGCGGAGATTGTTATTGAACATAAACATAAAATTTACGAATACAAACATCAAAATCGTAGAATAACAGCATGTTTTTTATGGACATAAGCACGGAATTGTAGAATAAATACAACATTTAGAAGACACATTTGTTTTTTGATTTTGACAAGTCATGGCTTACCATACTGTCATCTAATATCTGTTTTAATGTTAGTTCATTGGGATTATTGTCATGCAGAGAATCCTCAGGATATTTGGAGGGGGTCAGCTAAATCAATGAAGGAATATGATTACCGAAAACAAGAAACAAACTTTGAGACCGAAAGTATGTAATAATGCTCTGCAAGTAGTGAATATTTGCCAGCAAATAACTGACTTAGCTTCTGGTCCGATTAAATTAAATAGAAAGAAAATCAATAGGCTTTAATATCGATCATAGAGCTGTACAGAACAGAATTGGTTAACACAATTTTCGTATTTTCACAGCATTAGAAGAAATTAAGGTTCCCCTGTCGAACGGAATTACTCAAACTATATTCCGTATGGTCAATTAGATCTTGAATAAGAAATAATCGCGGAGCTAAAGAATTGTGAAAGGGGATTATGCTGTTTTGCTGGCATAGTATTTTTCAAGATCGTTACATATTGATGGCATAATAGACATGGTTTTGAGACTTTAAAGGTATAATCTTATTGGCACATATCAATATTATCAAACACAAACAATCCATTATCATGTCGTACTAACCATGTTGTAAAGATTGCATAATGTATTCAGCTACCGATAAGAAATATTAACACGTTGACTAACAACGCTTTCGTATTATTAAACCATTGTAGAAGTTTCAAGTGAATTAATGTACAGAGCGACAAAATGTATTATACTGTTATTGCGATGCTCAGATCTTTCTTAACTTTGATGTTTTCATCGCGCAAACAACTTCCTAATTCGTATTAAAACGCACCATCCTTCTCACTGTAACCGTCCTGCCCAATTGCAATCGTTATCAATTTTAATAATATGTGGACCGGTTTACAGATGACTAGAATAAAAGGGTTAACACAATATCTGAAGTAGAGGACAAGAGGGACATTGAATGGATACTAATATCTACTCTGTGCAGAGTGTATTATCAGTTACTTAGTCTGGAATGGTGTGATGAGGTAAAATCATTTTAATTTTAGTATTGATGCTAGAACTTGTTGAGTCCAACTCCACATGCACAGAAAACCAAACAAAGCCTTTTCGTGAAATCGCATCGATATTATTACGGTTAGATGCCGTATAGGCGAAATAACACTCATCGAAAGTCTACTTAAAAGGACGAAGTCGCTCTTTATGACCTTCCTATGATATCAAGAAAATTTGGGAGACTTGCATAAAGTCACTCAGGTGACCACTGTTTTAGTATGTTTCAAAAACAAAAAAATGAAAAATGTCTGAATGATATTTCAATAGCATCAGCGAACTGTGGGATTTGGGTATAAAAATATAAAAAAATGTGAAAAAAATGTGAATACAAACATATAAAAGAAATAAAAAATGTTAAGTGCATTAAGCAGTAATATTAAGCATGCAAAACTAGAAATAATAATTCCCTATTGCTTGGTATTATGCTGAATGGTCAGTTTTCACAAAATAATAACAGAACTAGCAGCATTGAATTTTTCCAGATTTTCTTTTTATTCCTGGTTATGAATATGCTTTGCAATTTGTTTCATAACTGGGTTATTGAACCACTTGTTTCTAAGAGCGAGGATTTCGCTGAGCAATTCTTACTCTTGAAGTCATTGCTAGGCGACCGGGTGCCGTACGTTGTGAGTTTGAATCCCATCAAGCATTTACAGAAATTTTTCATGCACAAAGGGAAACCTGTTTTCTTTGAAGCCAGAGTAGCTTTGAATTTCATGCATTATTTTCATGATTGCATTTTTCAAACCATTTCACGTACATGTGCTAACTGAATGATGTGTATAGAAGTATCACTGCACGCTGATTTGGACTTTGCCTACATGTTTTAACAGGTTGAATAATGAATGGGTGCCACACTCGTCAAGTGGCGCCCCACAGAAAAGTACAAAAAATGCAATATTTCGTGCACATACCTATCGTGATCATACAAGAAACAGGCATGATGCCATGTACTTGAATGCACAACACACATTGGCTGACATTTTGTTGTTGTAATCTGTATTTTCTGTCAGGTGACCAGTTATTGAATTTACATGCCACTCTCGACACATGAGAATGTTAAAGACTTTTTTCAGTCTTTAATGGGTCTAATTCAAAGAAAACTCTTGGAAAACTGAGGATATTTTGAGATAGGTTTATTGAACATTCGCAGCTATTGGGGCTTTAATATCAATCCACTAGTGAAAATACGAAAAGATGGTGACGATTTCTCGCTTGGGCCCAAACTGACATGGCATGTGTTCATTTAAGCTGGCCTGGTATTGCCCAGTCACTGCAAGACAAATACCTTTGTTTTACTAGGTCAGAAATGCCTCAGAATACTAATAATATTGTTGTAAATTGCCATTGGTTGTCTAGGGATTTGATGTCGATGACTAAACTGTGAAGTATCACCCTTTGTTTGGACTAAAACCGATTACATTGACAAAACTACTTGGATCGATGTCACCTCATCTCTCAAACATTTACTAATTTTATTTCTGAAGTTCTGCAATATAACACATCATCGCAATTTTTTAGTTGATTTGGCTCATTCACAATGTACGCTCTTTGGCATTATGTTAGAATCAACACGATTGGAACTAATTTGGGATAGTTGGATTTTCATATTTTTCAAATTTCTCAAAAGTGCTAGGTGCCATATAGCTGAATGTTGCAATATCGCAAATTACTCGTAAAAACAAGTGTGTAATTTAAAAAGAAAAGCAGATGAGATAACATTTGTAGATTAAATCGACATTACATCACCATCAAATTATCCCAAATTAGTTCCAATTTTGTTGATCACGTTTGAGTAGTTTCACTACCTGCAAGTTTGATTGACCATCTGCATCCTGTCACCTTGGGGCAGTAACGCCTAAAGTGTATGCAAGGGATTATCCAGTCCCATCTTCCTGTAACACAAAATAAGGAAGAATGTAAAGGGGTAAATCACGGCCTGTCTGCTGAACACAGTGGACAGTTGCGATGGCAATCTCATGGAAGACAGGCTAATATACTAGCGTATAGAATTGCTATACAGGATCTGCATTGTATACCGGATAGTAACCAGGAGAAAGATATATAAAGATGATGATTATAATTGTGCCCTTCTCTTGTAGGAGTACCATTTTCTACACTTACCTGGTTGCATGACTCTTGTTAACCACGCGCATTATACTTTCTCACCGAATGAGCTACGGCCGTGAAATTTCAAATAAAAATTGTGTATTGTCAGAATGATATATCTTGATGAAAGAATGATTCATGATAATGAAAACTCTGAATGTTATCTCTTGAAAAAGATTTGTTATTGTAGACTAAAGGAGAATTGTTTACACTGACGTGTAATACCCATTTATTTTTTACCTTGAAGCGTTTAATTCATAGGCAAATATATGAATCTCATCAAGGAAAGTGTCATTTTACAGAAATATAATCACACAGACAGTGATATGGACAATAGCATTTTGTAAAGCATTCGAACCCAATCAATATCGTACAGTTTCAGTATGTTAAACCCTGTTGTGACACAATAGTTGGAACACTTACAGCCATATTTCGATCTGTATATCTTTTTATTTGAAAACGTATAGAAAC
This sequence comes from Ptychodera flava, assembly GCA_001465055.1. Classification (NCBI taxonomy): domain Eukaryota; kingdom Metazoa; phylum Hemichordata; class Enteropneusta; family Ptychoderidae; genus Ptychodera; species Ptychodera flava. The sequence goes on from LD344966.1 coordinate 142,900, forward strand.
TAGAAAATCACTTGGATTTTATATTAGCGGAAAAAAGGTCCAGCGAAAATAGCGAAAATAAATTCCAAGTGATAATAAAGTATTCCTCAGGTATTCGATTAAAAGCTTGTGTCATGAATGGTTTATTATCTGCCTGTATCTGTGTGCGTGCGTGCGTGTGTGGGTACTGCCCATAGCATACACATACAAGCTTCCGTATCATATGTCTCCACAATTTTTGGTGGAGAGGTGTGTCCTAGGCTGAATATATTTATGGAAATGTATATGAACATATACAAATATGTAAAATCCACTAGAAAAGACGAATCCCTATCGTTGGTACAGTGACTTGGTATTTTGTTATGGTCAGTTTTCGCAAAATAATGACAAAACTAGCAGCACTGAATTTTTCCAGATTTCCATTTTTATTTCCTGGTAAAGAACGGTAACATGATTGACAATGATTTTTCCATCTACGAAGGGAAGCCTGTATTCCTTAATTTCAATCCATTACTATTATAAGATGGAGAGACCATAGACCCATATTGACAAGGCGTTGTATTGCCAAGTCGTTGCAAGGCAAATACTTTTGTATGACAATGTCGGAAAAACCTCAGAAAATTTTTGAAAGGTATAAATTGCCTTCGTTGTCTAGGGATTTGGATTTCGACGACTGAAAATAAGAGAAGTAGTATCAGGCTTGTTGTTAGAGGGATTTGGATTTCGATGACTAAAAAATAAGAGAAGTAGTATCAGGCTTGTTTTGACTAAAACCGTTTACATCGACAACACAATTTGGATCGATGTCACCTCACCTCACCTAACCTCACTTCATTGCAATTTGTAATTTTAATTCTGAAGTTCCGCAATTCAATACATCGTCGAAATTTATGAGTTTATTTACCTTGTTACACAATGTACACTCTTTTGCATATGTCAGAATCATGTTTGAGTAGTTTCACTACCCTTTCATTTGCACGTTTGATTGGCCATCGATCTGCATCCTGTCACCTTTTGGTAGCAATGACTAAAAGTACCTACAATGTATTATCCAGTCCCTCCTTCCCTGTCACACAAAATAAAGAAATATGTAGGGGTAGATAACGGCCCGTCCGCTGAACACAGTGGGCAGTTGTGGTGGCGATCTCGTGGACCAAAGACTAATATATACTTCACATCATTGCTATACAAGATATCTGCGTTAAACCATCAAGATGATGATTGTAATTCCGAACAGAAGGACCGACTTTGTAGTCTGTATTTTCATCTTTCTGGTGTGCTGCTATATCTCCGCGTCGGTTCCAAGTTGTAAAGTCTACCAATCCACTCATGTCGACTGTACATATCGAGATATGACGTCGGTACCCAGGCACTTGCCGTCATCAGCAACTCACCTGGACCTGTCCTACAATCACATCCCGATTCTTTCGCCAAGAGACTTCGAAAATCTCCACTCACTGGAAGAGTTGACCATGTGGATTGCTGGCGATCTCCATATTGATTCTGGTACATTCGTTGGATTGCAGAGGCTGAGGTCGCTGAGATTCCTCGGCAACGGCTACCTTACATTTGGTAAGGAAACTTTTAAACACCTCTCCAGCCTGCAAACACTCGAAATTCCGATTAAGAGTGTCACACATATGCCAGAATACGTGTTCTCGAACCTGACCAATTTATCCAAGCTTTCAATACGTGTGCCTGCTCAGGTGAGAGCCGATTACACCCTTCTACCATCGTCACTGTTGCGAGGCCTGCGATACTTAGAAGAATTCTCCTTTGACGGGTCGTCGTTGGCAAACTTATCAAGAGAATCATTTGCAGACTCGCAAAACCTTAAAAAAGTGCATATTGAGTTGTTATTTCTGGAGTGTGGGCAAATCGAAATATTGAATTCCTTAAAAAAACTTGAAACAGTGAGTTTTAATATGTTACATGTAAAAACAGTCTGTAATGTTACATTCTCAATTTTTCCAAGCTTAAAAGAAGTCTCATTTGATGGGATCATTATATATGATGATGCATTTCCAGTATTTGACTTTTCAAAGAATAATTTACATAAATTATATATCAAATTACCATCAGTGACTTATGAGGAAGCAAATCAACTTCCTCGTTTGTTGCTCAGTACTGTGTCTCAGTTGAAAATAACGGGCCATGTTGACCTTAGAACATTTGAGTACTTCCTCACTAGTCTACGCAATGTGAGCATTAATTTTCTCTCAGTGTATAGTGTAGGCCTATTTGATGAAAAATACCGATACAATATTACAGATACCACATTTGAAAGTCTTGCCGATAGTAACGTGCAAGAGATTTATATATATCGAAATCCACTGGACACAATCGCTGAAAAGTCCTTTCTATGTCTGGCTCAACTAAAAACGTTGCATATAGATCTCTGTAACCTTAGTGATGACGCCTTTGTATCACTTAATGGCTTGACGACCTTGACAACATTGATACTGACTAATAACAAGTTTCAAAGTTTCAACCTTCTCTTATCCACCATATCAGGAATGAAAGACCTGAGAAATCTTGATGTCAGCAGAAATATGTTCAGAGGACAGATCGATGAATATGCGTTTGGGAAACATCAGGCCCTTACATCAATCAATCTAAGTGGTAACAGGTTTAGTTCTATACGACAAAAGAGTTTTAGTTTACTTTTAAATTTACAACATTTAGACTTATCTCAGAATAACATAAATCTGGTGCCTAATGGGGCTTTCCATACACTGACAACTTTAAATAGCCTTCTGCTCTTTAACAACGAACTGTTTCAACAGGAAGATCCGGGTCAAAACAGGCACCCATTCGAGAACCTTACAAACCTCACTAACCTAATATTAACTGTGAAAAATTTAAATTTAGTTAATATAATCTATTTAGAAGACACACCACATCTCGAGAGTCTGCACATAGATGGTAATCAGGCTTTCAAAACTCAGCTCTTCTCAGAAAATCTCCGACTTGAATATTTGACACGGTTAGTCGTTGAAAATATCAACTTCGAGAAACGGGATGAGGTTAGTGTGATACTTAACACTGAAGTGATAAATGTCCGACCTCGGCAATTTCTCACAAATCTGCTACTGCCACATAACAATTTTGACCAACTCAACTTCACAAGTTTGAATGACTTCAGAAACCTCGTGGAATTGTCTGTGGCAAATAACAAATTATCGGTCGTTCGAGGCACGCCTAATAAGTTAAACAAACTAGAAACACTTGATTTATCAGGGAATTTGATCACAGTTTTGTCTTCTGAAATTCTCACTATTTCCTCCTTGAGATTGTTAAAAGTCAACGGTAATCCTTTTGACTGCTCTTGTAAAATGAAACCGTTTAAAGATTGGTTGAGAAAAGATGAGAAATCCCTTGTATATTCAAATTATCTTTATATAGAGCGCAACACGTGTTCTTTACCCAAATCAAAATATGGCATTCCCGTTAATGCGGTGGACCTTGGCCTCGAATGCAATTTAGCATTGATTATTTCAGTACCACTGACATGTTTCATCGTTATCGTGATAATTGCCGTAGCATTGGTTAGGCGGTTTCATTGGCACATGCGCTTTGCGTACTTCCACATTAAACTGAGACTGGGTGGATACCAGCTCCAAATCAATGATGAGGAACAACCAATTAATAAACGATATGACGCATTTGTTGTGTACAACCAACATGACAGCGACTGGGTCATACATGAATTGGTCCCCCATCTGGAGAACATTGACCCGCCTAATAACTACAAACTCTGCATACACGAACGGGACTTTTTACCCGGTAACGATATTTTTGAAAACATTCTTGATAGTATCGAGCAGAGCAAGAAAACCATGCTGATACTGTCACCAGGTTTTGCTGCCAGTGAATGGTGTTACTTTGAAATGAGGATGGCACAGAGTTGTCTATTTGAAGAAAAACGAGATATTATTGTAATGGTATCACTGAAAAAAATCCCTGATGATGATATGCCTCGTATTTTACGTAACATCCTGCTGAACAAAACGTACTTGGAGTGGCCAGAAAATGAAATGGGTAGGAGGCTGTTTTGGGAAAAGTTGAAAGTCGCACTGAGATCAGACAGCAGAGTGAACAGAGTAGCCGCACTGTGAAAAGAGACTTGAGGTTTAGAGCTTTAGCTTTTGGCGGAAAAAATAAAGATAGAGAAAATACCTATAATTAGATAAACCAATGATATCGGTAGTTATATTAGTAGAATCTTAAATAAAACACAAAGAATCATGTAGATACAATTGGTGTATTTTGAAGATGTCAGAGCTTTGACTTCTTGAGATTTAATGAAAAATCAATACATTTCATACTTGCCACAGGCTTTGAACTAAATCAGGAGTATGCATTTATACCTGTTACCTGAAATGTGATTTCTTATTAACTATTTTAAATTTGTACTGATTGCCATTAGATAGAAGCAAAGTAAATAATTATTTGTTGTTAATTTAAAACAGTTACTGAAGCCAGCAGACGGTATTTCATGCATGTTTTGTATGTACGTACGTACGTATTTATGTATGTATGCATGCATGCATGCATGCATGCATGTATGTATGTATGTATGTACGTACGTACGTATGTATGTATGTATGTATGTATGTATGTATGTATGTATGTATGTATGTATGTATGTATGTATGTATGTATGCATGCATGCATGCATGCATGCATGCATGTATGTATGTATGTATGTATGTATGTATGTATGTATGTATGTATGTATGTACAGGCATGGACATTATGTACAGAGTTCATTAGCACAGATTTGTCATTTCAATGGTAATTTTCATTCATAATGTGTTGTTCTTTCATGATACACTTTAAAACACTTTAATGACTTGAATTTTACAAGTGGTATGTGAGTAAACGGTGAATTAAATCTTCTGTGTGAATTTTATCTACATTGACTGTGTTGACTGTTGTATCTGAATAATGTAATGGAGAGAGAGAGAGAGAGAGAGAGAGAGGGAGAGAGAGAGAGAGAGAGAGAGAGGGAGAGAGACAGACAGACAGAGAGACAGACAGACAGAGACCGAAAGAGGATAAGAGAGGTTATGAAAAGCACTGTATATTCTAAGAGAACTTTCATATCCTTAGAGAGATTGCAGATCGAATGGTCGCTGTTGCATTGGAATTTTGCGATGGTGCTGATTTCACTATGAGGCGCCAAATGTAAAAAAATTAATTTACACAATCAGCCTTATTTTAGAGATAGAACAGCTACTGAGCATATGTATATAGAGAGGAATTTAAATATATATATGTATATATATATATATATATATATATATGGACATACAAACACATATACATTGGTCATACATATGTATGCATACATATACGTGTATGCATACATATATATACGCATACAGGGTATTCATTTATACATGTAGAATACATATACATACATACATAAATACATACATACATACATACATACATACATACATACATACATACATACATACATACATACGTACGTGCACACATACATTCGAACAAACATGCATAAACACACACACTATACATACATATAAACAAACACAGATACATAAATACATACATACATACATACATACAAACATACATACAACATGTAACAACTTAGCCGGCTATTGAACCACTCTTTTTGGGAGTAGAGATTTAGCCGAGCGGTTCTCTCTGTGGCCTCTCCGCTAGGCGACTGATGCCGTATGTTGTGGGTTCGAACCCGATTGAAAACTAGCCGTATTTTCTACCCTTGGTAGGTAACTCTGCTGGTGGACAGAATTGTCCCCGAGGTTATCGTTCGGTCAGTTAAAGCGATGAATTCGTTTCTTCGCCTGGATAAAGTTTGTATGTGCGATGTGTGATAGTGAGCATGTGTGCCTGAGTGCTTCACGAACTCTAAAACGTGTGGAGCAGTCCTCAGTCAGAAAAATGTAACAACTTAGCCGGCTATTGAACCACTCTTTTTTGGGAGTGGAGATTTAGCCGAGCGGTTCTCTCTGTAGCCTCTCCGCTATGCGACTGATGCCGTATGTTGTGGGTTCAAACCGGATTGAAAACTGGCCGAAAACATACATACATACATACATACATACATACATACGTACATATATAAGTTACATAAATACATAGAGCCTGGAATTGGATAAATTTACATTAAGCCTCGCTTTCGACATACAGTTGAAAACGAGGTTGAATGTAATTTTTTTCAACTGTATTAAAGGTTGTCTCTAGTCTGGTTCCCTGACCCATTTCCCCGGTAGAGGGCGTGGGGAAATATAGGGTAAGGTACCGGGTAGCCATCTTGAACAGAATTTTGTTCAAGATGGCGGAGGTTTAACATAGTCACCTGACAGAACATGCTGCAACAAATATGGCTGCTTCCATGAAAACGCCGGTCAAAATTCGACTGGATCAGAATTATGTTCAAACACTGGTATGCGAACCAAAAACATTGGCACACGAGACGGGAAACATAAACTGAAAGGATTAATCCAGAAGTACGGGGAAATAGAGGTGATTAAGGCTGGCTGTGATATCGCAGCAGTACTTGGGGCGTGTATCAAACGCGCTAGGGTCATTGAGGTCATCGCCGCCTGTGGCATGACCCCGATGACCAGAGCACGTTCGATACACGCCACAAGTACTGCTGCGATATCACAGCTAATCGAAAGCAAACTTTGTTGGAACTGTGAACGACGATTGATTTCGATGGATAGAATGGCGTCCGAATTTCGTGAAAAATGCCAGGCATCATGTCGACGTTCTAAAAGTATCAAGAGGTGTGCTAAATCACAATGGCTCAATCATGGAGGTAAAAAGTCTTTCTTTCTACCTCCACGGCTTTGTGGTACAAACAAGAAGTTGGTGTCAAGTGAGCCTGAAAGTGCGAAACCCAAGAAACATGAGAACAAGTTACAAGTGTTACTTCCATCCAATCACAGCTTGTTTTATTTTAACCCAATAGCGTCCATGTTTACATTAGCCGGTACCTGACCCTATATTTCCCCACGC
>LD344966.1:191651-222673 GCA_001465055.1 Ptychodera flava
CAAGAGAGTGACCGTGGTTATCGGTCCTTGTTAGTCTCTGAGTTAGTGTGTCCATTTATACAGTATCTTGGCTATGTCGGATGTCGACGCCATAAAGAATATAATAAGACAATACTTTGATTAACCGACATTAGAAAAGATTACAAAAGTAGAAATTATTACTTGCCCGTGCGTGGCTTGCTACAATTCTTTTGTTTCAAACCCATGCCATGAATAAATTAAAATGATAACAACTGCTCAATATTACGATGGGTTGAAACACAATAGAACATGGGGGTAGTACGCAGAATACCTCCATGAGAAAAATAATTTACTGGATAATGCTTTCAAATGTCTAAATGAGCGAGATCATGTTGTCGATACTGTGCTGGCATTTCGTGGCGCCAGCATTTTTAGAGTCCAAACAAAGAAACGTCAGCTTGATCACTCGCGTCCCAGAACGCTAGTGTATTTTGAGCGTGAAATATTACTTTTCTGTGCGCCAATTTGGAAGATTATGACATGGGCCAATTTTTGAAATAGAAAATGACTTCATTTTCAAAATAATACGTCCGTTCCCTTTGAGTTGAGAATATGACAAAGTACATTTCTTTAAAAGAAAGTCTGAAACACGTGTGATTTATAATCATTAAATGCATGATCACTAACCTTAAAAATAATCATCGCGTCTTTGGCGGGTAATAGCAACCCATTGAAGTAAAAATGTATATGTAATGTTTGTTCTTTGTTTGTTCTGCAAATTTCCCTTTGTATGAAATTCAATTGTTTTACTTTCTCTCAATGCCCAAATCTGAAAACGTTCTGTTTTTGCTTTTCTCAAAAATTTAACAGTGTTTAGTCCAACAAAATATCATTTCATACAGTTTCAATCACACGTTTCCGTACGAATGAGGATCTATTTGAAAGCCATTTTTGCAAAGATTTTTGGAACACCAATGCTTGGTCTCTATTTCCGTTTTACGCTAGGCCAGCGCGTTTTTCTTGTCAGTTATATTTACGAACAGGCTTTATTTATTATAATGCTGACGGCAAACAAAGAAATGGTCACAAGAAGACGCACAAAGTCCGCCATTCGAATGCCTACACGCTCTTTACTATTATTCTTCGGGGCCAGACGAGCCCAATTATTACCCGCCAAAGACGCGAGGATTATTTTTAAGGTTAGCGATCATGCATTTAATGATTATAAATCACACGATTTTGAGACTTTCTTTTAGAGAAATGTACTTTGTCATATTCTCAACTCAGAGGGAACGGACGTAATATTTTGAAAAAGAGGTCATTTTCTATTTCGAAATTGGCCAATGTCATAATGTTCCAAATTCTGGGACGCGAGTGATCAAGCTGACGTTTCTTTGTTTGGACTCTAACAATGCTGGCGCCACGAAATGCCAGCACAGTATCGACAACATGATCTCGCTCATTTAGACATTTGAAAGCATTATCCAGTAACTTATTTTTCTCATGGAGGTATTCTGCGTACTACCCCTATGTTATATTGTGTTTCAACCCATCGTAATATTGAGCCGTTGTTATCATTTTAATTAATTCATGGCGTGGTGGGTTTGAAACAAAAGAATTGTAGCAAGCCACGCACGGGCAAGTGATAATTTCTACTTTTGTAATCTTTTCTAATGTCGGTAAATCAACTCTTATTATATTCTTTATGGCGTCGACATCCGATCGCCGACATAGCCAAGATACTGTATAAATGGACTAACTAACTCAGAGACTACCAAGGACCGATAACCAGGGTCACTCTCTTGTGGAGTGACCGAGACAGGACATTCACTCAGAAACTAGACCTTTGACCGAAACTAGAACTTTGGATCACTCTCTAGTGGAGTGACCGAAACTAGGAACTAGGACCAACTAAGACACATGTATCAGCGGCTGGCCGGTAGGCCCAGTTATGGTTCCGTATTCAATAAATAAGTTTCAGTTATACATCAGCACTCGTCGTCAGATCCAGCTTCTTCCCTTTATGTTATGGCAGTCCATTGTGACAAGTTTACTTGGCGATATTTCCACAGCGGCTACAATTGTACATGGCACTTTCTTTCAAAAAACATTCATAAGTAAGTCCAGAGTGTGTCCTTTGATATGTAATGAACCATGCACATTCTGCTGCAATCCATTCGACTGAAGTAAATTGAAGAGTTTGATAGTGTCTGGTGAAGCGATGTCGTCAAAGTGAAAGTTAGATCACAAGGTGATCTGGTAAAATTACGGCCTTCAAGAAAAGTTGAAAATTCGAGGTAAAGTGATTTATAGTTTCGGTATTCTTCGATGACTTTGGTGGACGATAGATAGTAATAATGCCAGGAGTTGATTGGATGAACGGAGAGTTGTCATTAATGATTCAAATGACTGGAATGCGCAGGATTGCTTTTCAACAACGCGAAGATTAGATCTTGTAGAAACAGCCACACCACCACCCTTCCGTTTATCCCGAGGTTGCTGGTGAACGTTGTAACCGCTAACCGAAGAATGAAGCTCCGCCAAGATTGGATCGGACTGACTTTTTATCCAAATTTTTGTGAGTAGAGGACAAGTAGAGATCCTCGGGATTTCCACTAGAACGGAGTCCCTTTCATATTTGGTGGACGGAACAGCTAGTCCCAGGTGTTAGACCAGTTTGAATAAAGCATAGTTTATTTGCACCCACCTGTTGAGAGATCGGAATCTGACGTAGTACCTGTGTCCGATTATGTTCACAAGCCTCCTCTTTCGATTCCAATGATCGGTAACAATAGATGGAATTCGGAACTTGGGTTTGACGTTTCCATCCAGCTTTTCGTCTACATGGTCTGAACGGATGTCAGCCATAGGTCATAGACCGTCAAGGGGCGACGAACACAGGAAAACTTCTGATGATAACAGCTTATCCAACGCTGCACATTAGCCCCAGGAAAACGAAGATTGTACTGCCATGTTAACCAGCGTTGAGCCGAGACCACAAAAAAGTTAAAGATAACATACAGTTTCCAGGATAAGTAAAAACACTGGTAAAATCGACGGTAAATGCAATGAGTCTGTAAAAAGTCACAAGACAAAAACGCACGGTATAAAAACGCCGGACAAGTCAGTGAAGCATAAACCTTGAAGAGAAAACTAAAAAGGCAGCCGATCAACAGCGCCACCACAGTCATACAGACTTAACATTATATTAAGCGTGAATGATTTAAATTTAATAAACATTGACTTAGCAGACACATGACCTGTATTTAGAGTAAGCAAATAGTTTTCTCTTGAATGTTTCGCCATAGGACCTTGGAAATCTGAAAATACTGATGAATCTAGTATTTATTCAAGAAGTTGGCGTATCAATCATATATAGTTACATGCAAGTTGTGGCATTTAAGAGTTTATGTAGGACTTTTTGAGTATTAAATCTTTATCACTAAATTTTATACACATCTTGAAATTTGAAAAATATTAAGAAGTTAAATTTTCATTTTTAGTACTTGTTATCCTTAAAATCTGCTTTAAGATGAACACGATTGGAACTAATTTGGGATTATTGGATTTTCGTATTTTTCAAATTTCTAAAAAGTGTTAGGTGCCGTATAGTTGAATGTTGCAATATTGCAAATTACTCATAAAAACAAATGTGTAACGGAAAAAGAAAAACAGATGAGATTACATTTGCAGATGAAATTGACATTACTTCACCATCCAATTATCCCAAATTAGTTCAAATCGTTTGATTGTTGCGTATTTATTGGTATTGCGGAAGATGGGGATATTATGATTCAGTTGTATTGTCTACAGTTTATGTTTCAACTTTTGCAGAGTTGATTTATTTGTAATTGACTGATAATAAAGCCGAGCTTATAGATACGCCTTGATTTAGACAATATGTCAAGTTCGACTTATGCCAACAGGTCAACTCAAACAACTGTATTTCATACTTTTCTGGTATATTACAATGTTTTACTTGAAGATTCATACACCTAGTACCTAGTAGTCACTGATACAATAGCAGATGCTATTATCTGCATTATATAAACTGATTTGCATAGAGAACGCACAAAATCCAGATAGGCAGATGGCGATTTTACGAGTGTTTTGAAAAGGTTGACGAAACCAACATATATTTGAATTTTATTAAGAAAATAATGATAGCCTACACATGACTCTTAACATGTCTTCACATGATGATTTTATAACGTGTAAAATTATGAATAATAATTGTAACATGCAAATTGTACATTTATTGATTTTTAATTGCTGTATTAATGCTTACGATTGGATGAATTCTATATTTTGAATTTACATGTATCGTGTGATTGGAAACACATCTTTTCAATATGTATCGGTTAGAAGTCAGACCAAAACAATAGCGCAAGCCCTATCTCTGACGATATGAAACTTTAAGACATATATAGATGTAATACTTGAAGATTAAGAGCCAATACTCTGTGTATGTATATCGGCGACCTATCCCCGGCAATATCCCGATGGGAGATAGTGAAGAGCAATCATTTAATATTCCTCTTGATTCTAGAGACAAATTGAGAAATAAGAAGAAAAGTAACCCCCGCCAAAATAAAACAATACATACAGAGCAATATTCCCAGGATGGCACTACAATGATATTAGAATAAGGGTCAATGCTTCTTGTTGTGTCTGAATAACTTACACAATCTTCACGATGTTGTTGGTAAAACACAATAATGGGATTTTTTGTATTCGATAATATTGAATTTACAAATGACAAATTGTGCTCTTAAGTCAGACAAGTATGTCTATGAAGTCATCAATATATTACGATATTGAAACTCTAGCTTGACAAAATATCATCTGAACTGGTTATATATGCTAGCAAAACGGCGCCACAGCTTTTCATGATTTTTTGCTCGAGAATTTTTTTTACTTCTAATTGACTTTACGACATTATAGTTGAGTGGACGACGGCAGAGCTTTGCTATTACGGATTTTAAGCAGTCGATTTTTTTAGCTAAGGCGTATTCGCATTCTAACAGCATTTAAATGAGTATGACCATCGGTCGAGTCAAAGAAATACCGACTGTCATATGAAACATCTATTACCTGGTCATGAGGGCTATAGCATCCGTTTATTACCCCGAGGGACCGTGTGTTACTAGAAACACATCGCTATTCCCCGAGGCCGTAGGCCGAGGGGTATAGAGATGTGTTTCTGGTAACACACGGCCAAGAGGGGTAATAAACGGGCGCTATAGCCCGAATAAAGACCAGGTTATAGGTGTTTTATAACACACCACACGCTCATGTTGTATTATGTTATAGGTTTTAATGTGTTTTGATATTTTGCACCGCAACAATCCACTGTGACGAGTTTACTTGGCGATATTTCCACAGCGGTTACAATTGTACCACGGTCCCTCCACGAAACCTGGTTGTACGTGATACTACGTTCTTTCAAAATATTCTAAGCATACCTAGCAACATCCTTGGTTGCACTTGAATCTTTTTCGTCGATGAGCTGTTCAAGTTCCTACGTTGTTGGAATGTTGGAAAATATTGGAAAACCTGTTTTAGAGAGAGGCTCGTCGCTTTTCCCGGACGCACATCACGTCTATAAGTCACTCGCCATTGTTTCAAAACTGCAGACGACGCTATGGTCACGTGACCGGGTACGTTTCCAAATTTGGTCAAAACTATTTCCCTAGGGAAATAGCTTTTCAAAAAATACCCTCTGGCGTCACTTTTGTCGATTCAGTGGGGACTAGACGTATCTATTTTCTTGTCACGTCACATATTCTGGCGAATCGCGACACGGAATGAGCATGTGGTGTGTTATAATATTTTTATAACCGATGTTATAGCGGTATATGCAGGTTCATCGGTTTCAGATAAGTTCCAGTCTTTCTCACGGCACTTCCATTACTTGCCAATATGTATACGTGCCGCCCAACGGGTTGGGTATTTCAGCAACTTGGTCTTAAATGGGGGTATCAATTTTACTGTAAACCAGGGTCTAAATGGGGTCGATTTTTGGGTGCCAATTCGTAACATACAAAAACGAATTTCAACCGTCCGTTCCCGTTTCGATAGCTAACCAAGACTGACTCTGGGCTGCTCTCATGGACATCGATATCTTTTTCTGTGGAAGGGAACCATGAAAGAGACCTCCTACTGGTCCTACCTTTCGCCAGAGTAAATCTCATTTTGGTTTTAAAACACCGTCACTGATTGGTCAGAACTCAACATACGTAAGATTTTTGACCAATAGAAAAACATCCAAACAAAGTGGCGCTACTAGTCCCAGTATTTATTATGGCAGCTTGGCCATGGTCACATTAGCAAGTTCTTTATGGACGACAGGATGGGCTCTTGTGGTTCAGAACACAGTCACCTGTGGTCTATTCCGCTCTACGTCTATGCACCAATAGACGTGTGTACATATGCCTGGGAAGAACCTCAGGCATATGAACGTCTATGGCTTCTCAGGCATATGTACGCACATCAGGAATTATTTCACTAATTACAAAAGTTCATTAAATATGCAAATGAGCAGATAATTGACATGACACTCACAGTATCATCATAATGTTCTGAGATTGTCAGTATTTCTTGATATATGTCGACACTGTCATTACTGTCTCCATAGGGAAACCATTATATGAAAAAATGATATTGCATAACTTCATTAATAAGCAAGCCACACTGAATAAAATCTAATCAGTTCTTGCAAGTAGCAAGTAGCATGTGGTACCCGTCAACTAAATCTGACTTCCATCTGTTCAGGCGATTTTGAGTTCTCGTGTAGGCCTAAACAGACAGACAGAGAGACAGGCAGACACACACAAACACACTTACGGACAGACAGACAGACATCGCTATAACATTAGCCCATGTGTGTGAACACGTGAGCTTAAAAGGGGAAGTTAGCAAACGCAATGGCGGCCATACACCACGGTCACCTGTGGTCTATTCCGCTCTGGGCCGTTGCACCCCATAGACGTATGTACATATGCTTCTTCTCAGGTATATGTGAACACGTCTATGGGGTGGATACACAGGCGCTCCTTAGCTGGGTAGTCCGCTAAGTAGATCGATTTTCGGCTCGATTTATCGATCCTGTAGTCGATATGCCCGCCACTGCAACCTAAATAATATAATATTGAAAGCCCAATCACTCCGCTCATGAATATAGCCTATTGTTAAGGATTGGGGGATGCGGGTATTGTGGAGGCTACATCCATGCGAAAGATTAAACCATCTTAAGGGTGGGTGGGTGGGCAGCACATCTTTATCTCTTGCTTGTACCTTCTTTACTGCTGTCGTTGTATACGTTATTATACCATTCCTGCAGCAGCCTGGCCCTTATCTGTGCGAGGAATGACACATGTCTTGGTACTTCTTCTTTCTTTTATACTTCTCTCCATTTGATGAATATTCATGGAACTTAACACCTGCCGTAATTATATCGCTGTGTGATTGGGCTTTGAATAGGCTGGCCATTCTAGGCGATGAGCTTCCACGAGATTTCGAAGTCATTGTAGTATCATTATTCGCAGAAACCGTCTGAGCAACAGCGTGGGGATGAGCCACTGAAGTTGTTTCAGTGGAGATGGTAGCGGTAGTAGGTGTAGAGGTGGAAGCCATCGTGAATCTGCCAAGACTGCGTTGCACAGGGCCCGGTCTGTGTGAGGAATGACACATGTCTTGGTACTTCTTCTTTCTTTTATACTTCTCTCCATTTGATGAATATTCATGGAACTTAACACCTGGCGTAATTATATCGCTGTGTGATTGGGCTTTTAATACTCACAAGGTGTGCAACACAATCACTCAAAAAACACACCACCCGATTGTCAACTGGCCGTGCGCTCGCACAAAACATTCAGAACTACATTCCTATATACCTAGTGAGTATTTAGGTTGCAGTGGCGGGCATATCGACTACGGGATCAATAGATCGATCCGAAAATCGATCTACTTAGCAGACTACCCAGCTAAGGAGCGCCTGTGGGTGGATAGGCCTAGAGCGGAATAGACCAAAGGTGACCGTGCCATATACAAACATTGCCGAGTTCGGAGACCGATTTCAATCACAAAAAGCCACTCTTATTCAATAAACCAGCATCGATGGCTTCTATTATACACATTTTCGAATTCATATCCACTATCCTTCAAGAACGATCTTCTGTCCATTTTTGGATGCGATTTCCGACGGGACCTGCATTTTCGGCATGCATGTCTTTACCACTTTCACGCAACAGCAGCGTCTGCGTTAAGACCAGCCACGCTGTGCTTGGCTAGCTACCCTCAGTACTTAGATGTGATATATGTGCCAATGTATTGACGGGTGCGGCTAGCTGGCAGGATACGCTTACCCATTCCGGACACCTGGTACCACCACTACTTTGTGGTTCAAGATGACCCCATTGCCTTTGTCATTTTCTATATGTTCCTTGGACCTGGTAACTTTCTTAGTTACCTTGAATGATAACGATTATTGGACCTGATTTGATGTCTATATGCGGTCTTTCAGACTGTCTTTTACAGTACAATAGACCCTTTTCATAAGTCTAGCGCCCTCCTGTGGCCACTTTGAATTTGAAGTCAAAGCGAGGCCACTGGGGAAAACCCTCCAGCCCCTGTCCAGTCACGTACAGAGTACGCGCGTACCTGGAGACTGTCATGTGGGAAAATTACACCTGTCACATGGGAATGGAGAGACTCACATCATATCTCTAACCACTATAATGGCATTACTTATCCATGCTTTTCTCATTTTCTTTCTTCGTGTATCATGAATTGCTGGCGTTACAGTTATCTACTTAAGATTAACAGAATATTGAAGAGAAACACATTATGAAAATCGACGAAGGAGTAGTTATCATTTATTGAACTTTTTGATCGACCAGATTCCGGTCATCTCGGGTCAGAAATGTTTAAGGCACGTGTTATTTATTGAGCCCTGTCTTATCCATTAGGTGAAACGAGGACGCCTCAGGGTAGATCAACATAACTACCATTCACAAACGATAACAAGCTTGTGGATAAAACATTACTCTATCCTTTCTGTACAGAGCCTGCGTTATGTGTTGGAAGGTGATCACAAAAATCGTGACAATTCTACGAATTTGACGGGTCTCTTTTTGAGTGACCGGATTATGATAGAAAAAATATCAAGTCTGCTGGGGTGCCTAGAGGAATGAAGGCGAGTAGTTAAAGGATTCGGTGAGTTTGTTCAGCAATCGCTGACCACTTGAAGGATTCGGTCAGTGGGTTCAGAAATCGCTAACTAGTCAAAGGATTTAGCGAGTGAGTTCAGGAATGTCAGTGAGTGGGTTCAGAAATCGCTAACTAGTTGAATGTAAGTGAGTGGGTTCAGAAATCGCTGACCATTTGAATGTAAGTGAGTTGGTTCAGAAATTGCTGACCACGTGAAGGATGCAGTTTGTGGGTTCAGAAATCGGTAACCACTTGAATAATTCAGTGAGTGGGTTCAGAAATCGCCAAGCTGAATGTGGATGACTAGTGGAAGAATTCGGTCAGTGCCAGTGGTGTAAGAAAACGGATGTTAATTTTGGCATGCATTACGCGCCATACTGATACATTCTTTGGATTGCATAGACTGAAGACGCTGAGGTTCCCCGGCAAAACCTACCCTACATTTGGTAAGGAAACTTTTAAACACCTTTCCAGCCTGCAAACACTTGACATTCGGATCAAAGGACTCGTACATACGCCAAAGGACCTGTTCTCCAGTTTGATGAATTTCTCGTAGCTCACAGTACGCTTAAATGAACTGGTGAAAAATGCTGATCCTGCGTTCCTGCCTTCATCACTGTTTCGGGACTGAGACATTTAGAAGAATTCACTGTGATGGACCGACATTGGCAAACTTATCAAGAGAATCATTTGCAGACACAGAAAACCTTAAACGGTTGAATATTGATATAACGCTTCTTACGTTTTGGGGTATTGAAAAAATTGAAATCTTTAAGAAACCCTGAAATCATGAGTTCTACCTTGTTACATGTAATAGATTTTTGTAATGTTAGCTTCTCCCACTTTTAAAACTCAAAGAAGTCTCATTCGATTCGATAAATATGGAGGAAGGTATATTTGCAATATGTGACTTTTTGAGGAATAATTTAAGTAGTCTAACTATTAAAAGTCTTTCAGAGCAGTGGGATGAAGGCAGGACACGTCCTCGTTTGTTGCTTAGCAATGTTTCACATTTGGAAATATCATCAAGTAATATCGATTTTCAAACATTTGGGTATTTTCTCACTAGTGTACGCAACATGAGCATTGATGTTCTTTCAGTATCTCATGTAAGCTTTATTGATGAAAACGACGAAATCAATTTTAGGAGACAACTTTTAAAGGTCTTTCCAATAGAAAACTGCAAGAAATTTATATATATCGAAATTCAATGGACACAATATCTGCCGATACTTTCAAGTGGCTGACAAATCTTAAAACTTTGCACATGGACTACTGTGAACTTAATGACCATCCTTTTGTATCACTGAATGGATTGACGACTTCGGAAACTTTAAGGCTAACCAACAACATGTTTCAAAGTCTTCAGCATCTCCTGTCTGCCATATCAGAAATGAAAAACCTAAGACATATTGATTTCAGTAAAAATACGCTTACAGGACAAATTCATCAAAATGCGTTTGGGAATCATCCATTCCTTACTTCACTCAATCTGAGTGGTAACAGGTTAACCTCTATACGCAAGGAGAGTTTTAGTTTGCTTTCAAATTTACAACATTTAGATTTATCTTAGAATAACATAGATCTGGTAGCAAATGAGGCATTCATTAAACTTAAAAATTAAATAGCCTTCTTTTGTTAAATAAGAAATGGTCGAATCAAGAGTCTTCTGGTAAACAAAACGCCCATTCGAAAACCTCACTAGCCTAAGGAACTTAACATAACTGCGAGCGATTTAAATTTAGTAAACATTAATTTAGCAGATACTCCATATCTTGAGAGTCTGCACATGGATGCAGGTGGAGTCAGCAAAATCAAATTTTCCTAGAAAGCCTTCGGCTCAATTGCTTGTCAAGATAAGTAATTGAAAATGACAACTTTTTAGAAAGTGATGAAGTAGGTGTACCACTTAATACTGCAGTAATAAATTTACGGCCCCGGAAATTTCTCAGAACTTTGAGGTTGCCAAACAACAACTTTGATCGACTATACTTAACACGTTTGAACGAGTTTAGTAGCCGAGTAGAATTGTCTGTGGCAAATAACAGGTTATCAGTCGTTTATGGCATCTTCAATGAGCTGAAAAAACTGAAAATATTAGATTTGTCGGGAAATTCGATAAACGTGTTGCCTTCTGAAATGCTAACTCATCTTCTCTCGTTGAGATTTTTAAAAGTCTGGGATTATCCTTTCGCCTGTTAGTGTTAATTGAAACCGTTCAAAGATTGGCTGAAAGAAGGCGAGAAATCGCTTGTATGTTCGGAGGATGATTAAGTTGAGCGAAACACGTGCTCTTTGCCAAAATCTGAATTTGCTGTTTCGGTTAGTGCTGTAGAACTAGGCATTGAATGCAATTCGAGTTTTGTAATTTCACTGCCACTGATATGACATAGTTGTCTCGATAATAGTTATCACATTGGTCAAGCGCTTTCACTGGCACATGCGTTTTGTGTACTTCCATATTAAACTGGAACTGGGTGGATATCAGCTCCAAAATAATGATGAGAAACAACCAATCAATAAACAACATGACACATTTGTTGTTTACAACAAACATGACAGCGATTGGGTTTTTCATAAATTGGTCCCCCATTTGGAGGACGGTGATCCACCTAATTTCAATTTCTGCATACACGAACGGGGCTTTGTACCAGGTAATGATATGTTTTACAATATTGTTGACAGCATCGAGAACAGCAAGAAAACCCTGCTGATACGGTCTTCAGATTTTGCTGCGAGTGAATGGTATTACTTTGAAATGAGAATGGCACACAGTTGTCTATGTGAAGAGAAACGAGATATAATTGTATCACTCAAAAAATCCCTGATGATGACATGCCTCGTATTTTACGTAATATCCTACTGACCAAAAGCTACCTGGAGTGGCCAGAAAATGAAATTGGTAGGAGGCTGTTCTGGGAAAAGTTGAAAATCGCACTGAGGTCAGACAGTAGAGTAAATAGAGTAGCTGAACTGTTAATGTTTAGCCTAGAAGCTTAAGCTTTTATTGTAAACGCTATAGAGGAGAAATAATACATTCAAATAAGATATACAATCTTTGAAATCTGAATGAATCCAGGATTTATTTAGAAGTTGACGTGTAGTTACATGCAATTTGCGGCATTTAAGAGTTTGTGTTGGACTTTTTGACCAGTCACTAAATCTGCCTCGCTAAATTTTGTACACATCAGGGAATTTGAACAATATTAAGAATGCAAGTCTTCACTTTAAGTATGTGTTGCCTTAGCATCTACTTTAAGAGTGTCTAAAATGCTATCACTCAGCTGTATTGTTTCAACGTTCGCAGAGTTGATTTCTTGGTAATTGACTAATAATACCAGCTAGCTGATAGTTTCCCCTGACAGTGTTGACAACACCTCGATTTTGACAATATGCCTAGTTCGTCTTTTGCCAGTGGGTCAACGCAAATCATTGTATTTCGTACTGTTCTGTTAAGGAGGTAACTCATTTCTTCCAGATTTTTCAATATTTTACCTGAAGGTTCATACACCAAGCGGTCACTGATACAATAGCTGACGCTATGATCTTAATTATACGTTGATTTGCATAAAGCACAAAATCCAGATAGGCAGATGGCGATTTTACATGTGTATTTTGAAGGAGTTGACGAAACCAAAATGTATTTGAATTATATTAAGAAAATCATATAACCTACACTTAAGGAATGAACATGAGAATTTCACATGATGATTTTGTAACGTGTCAATGATGAATAATAATTCTTACATGTAATATGTACATTTATTGATATTTAATGGTTGCATTGATGTTTACGATTGGATAAATTCTTTATCTTGGATTTACATGTATCGTTTGATCGGAAACACGCCTTTTTAAATATGTATCGGTCAAAAGCCAAACCGAAAAATAATACGTCTTATCTCTGACGATATGAAACTTTTAGAGATAAGAAATAAGTAGATGTAATATTTGAAGTTTGAGAGCTGATACTCTGTGTATCGATGGGAGATAGTGAACTGTAATATTTATTAAAGCTACAAAAATATGTATAGTATCTACTGTTAGTATGTCATCTGTTGACAACTGTAGGCTTCGTCTGTGGACTTCGCTTGTGACTTTGTTTCAAAAGCAAGATTTCTTGTTTCAACGTTTCATTTATTTGGGTTTCATTTTTCGAATGCAGAATTACGACACTGTTTAATGGACTTCACACTCAAATTTTAAAGTGACATAAATAAATGGTGCAAATAACATCAAAATAAGTTACGACGTTTATGCTTATTGACGGTTGTGATATCTAAGCTTTAGTTATATGCAGGTGCTGTTAATATGAGAGAGAGAGAGAGAGAGAGAGAGAGAGAGAGAGAGAGAGAGAGAGAAAGATGTGATGATGATGATGATGATGACGATGATGGTGGTGATGCAGACTGACAGAGACCGAAAGAGAGATAAGAGGGATTATGGAAACCACCATATGTTGTAAGAGTACTTTATCACTATTTGGGAGACTGAGGATCCGTTGGTCGCTGTCGGAACTTTGCAATGGTGAAGATTTCACCAAGTCTTTTTGAGATGAGATTTGGTGATTTTGAAGGGCTATCATTTAATAGTCCTCGTGATTCTAGAGACACATTGACAAATAAGAAGAAAAGTAACCCTCGCCGAAAGACATCCGTACATACAGAGCAATATTCCCAAATTGGTACGAAAATGATATAAGAATAGGGGTCAATGTTTCTTATTGGTATCTGAATAACTTACGCAATCTTTACAATGAGTCCACAGTGTGGTATGGATTGGAAAAGGGGAAGTAAGCAAACGCAATGGCCTCTATACACAAGCATCGCCGAGTTCGGAGACCGACTCTCCTCACAAAAAGCCACAATTATTTAATAGCCCAGCAATGATGTCTTCCGATGCATCTTCGAATTCATACCTACTGTCCCTTTTGCGTCAAAAACGATCTTCTGTCCAATTTTGGGTGCGTTTTCTGACGGCACCTACGCTTTCGGCATGTGTTTACCACTTTCATGCAACAGCAGCTTGCGCGTTGAGTAGCCACGCCGTGATTGGCTAGCTACCCTCAATGTGATATACGCCGTCTTTCAGACTTTCTTTTATGTTAGTCTATACACTGAATACCCCATTAAATATACTGGATGTATCAAAACTTGAGAGAAGCTGTACAGAGAGACATAGCACTTTCCATACATCAGTAGAGGCAACCATCTTGAATAGTCGATTCAAATCTATGTACCTAGAAAACGATTTTGCAAGTGTTCAAGGATTCGATGATCGATATTAACACTGGTGTATTTTTTATTTATCTTATTTGTTTGGTTCGAAATATCAAATATCAAAAAGACAGAAATTGTGTAGTATGGGAAACGTCCAATACCCAAAAAGCGAGTGTAGTATGTCGCCTGTGGCAGAGATTAGTGTGACCATTGGTCAAGTAGATGGGCAAGTAGATCTTGAAATAGAAATAATCACGTAGCTAAAGAAATGTGAAATGTGATTATGCTGTTTTGCTGCCAATTGTTGGCATATTACAGGATTCAGATGAGTGGTAGTCAAAAGATGAAGATTTTCAAGATCGTGATATATTGATGCCATAACAAACATGGTTTTGCAACTTAAAAAGGATAACTTTATTCGCAAATTTACGATGTAATTAAACACATACAATCCCATTATCATATCGTACTTACCATGTTGTAAAGATTGCATAATTTATGCAGCTACTGTTGAGAAATATTGACATCTCGACTAACAACGCTTTCATGTTATTCAATTTCCAAGTAAATTTTAAGTACACAGGAACAAACGTACATTACTGTTATTGCCATGCTCAAGTCTTTCTTAACTTCTCTGTTTTCATCGCGTATACGACTTCTTAATTCATAATAAAACAAACTTACCCTTGCCCCATTTTTATTTACGATAGTAATATGCGGAACGATTTGCAGAGGAGTAAAGCGAACGGGTAAACATAATACCTAAAGTAGAGGAGAAGAGGAACATTGAATGGATACTTATAGCTACCGTGAGTGGAGTGTATTATCAGTCAGTCTGGAGTGGAGAGATTAAGTAAAGTAATTTTAATTTTTGTATTGATGCTAAAACTTGTTGACTCAAACTTCATATGTACAGAAAATCAAACACAGCCTTTTCGAGAAATCGCACGGATGTTATTTCGGTGAGAGCTCATCGAAAGTCTATTTAAAAGGACGAAGTCGCTCATTTTGACCTTTGTATAATATCAAAAAAATTTGGGATATTCGCATAAAGTGACTCGGGTGACCAATATATTGTCATGTTTCAAGAACAAAAATCGAAATGTCTACATGATATGTATCTGTTCTGTGGGATTTGGATTAAGAATTTAAAATGATAAAACATGACGGAAATAACACGTGCCTGTTATCGACCAGTCAATCTACCTACCAGCTTATAATCACCCCGTGTTTTGCTTTTCTCAGAATATATATCCTAACCTTAAAGCATCATATCTTTCAGAGTAAGATATGTTCGTGAAGTTCGTTTACCTACATCTCTTACATATAGGAGGAATACGATTTAAAAAAAGATGAGTAAACTTTAAAATTTAGAAAATTATACGATCTACATGTAATCAGTCTCAAAAAATGTTAATCGACTCTGGGCGGTATGTCACATCCACTAAATGCTAATTGTCAGTATCTGTTTTTTAGCCTATCGTTAAATGTTTGTCAGAAATCTTGTAACCCGTCAGCTGTCGCTATGTTAAGTATAAATATAGCGCAGAGTATTTGAGGAAGTGTGACTGCAACTTTTCGTTGTACATACTTGTCTTTTGTCCTGTGTGCATATTTGGGTAATTGTACATTGTTTTTGTTTCAGTCCTTTATTGGGAGCCTGACGTGAAGGACAGGTTTCTATACATGTGTCTAGAATAATGATGATTGTTCTTGTTGTTGACATCGTTATTATCAAGTTAATAAGTGAATTTCTGTTACTGCATATTACAGATTTTGATATTGACTTGGTAGGGAAAACGAGAAGTGTATTGATATCCTCGGAAGAGAGTCGTGTATCTAGTCTTGAATCCCCTTGGGATCAACCTTATCGGATTGAGACCGTTTATCAAAGTTGTAAATTCTTTGAAGTCGATACAAACATGTAACTGTGAGATATATCAAAGCATGAACAAATTTACGGAATTAAAAATTATAAAATTAAATTTCACATTTCTCGATAGTTAAAACATACATTGTGCAGAACAGTTCGTGGAGAATCACAGTATGCATAAAGCACCAATTATCCAGTATTCAAAGAGTAAGGGGGCTTCTAGTCTTTGCTTAAATTCGTCTTTGACAACTGACACACCCCAAATAATACAATACCTGCTAAATAGGTTAAAACTTGCCAGGTGATGATGATGATGATGACATTTGTTCTTGCTGTCGATGTCATTGTTATTATGAAAATAAATAAATAGATGAATTTCGGCATATTACAGATACTGATATCGACTTCGTTTGGAAAGATGAGAAATGTTTTGATATTATTATGGAGATCGCGAACCGAGTGCTTTTTATTTCTATATAGCCGATACAAATTTAAAATTGTGGGATATATCAGAAGTATATATCAGTGTACGGAATTGAAACTATCGTAATGAATTTTCAAATTTATAGATAGTTTAAATAAAGATTGTGCACAAGAGTTCATGGAGTTACAGTATGTAAAAAGCACCAATTGTCTAGTATTCACAGAGTAAGTGGGCTTCTATTCTTTACTATAATTCTTCTTCGACACCTGATACACCTAACATAATAAAATACCTGCAAAATGGTAATTGGTCAAAACTAGCTGAACCAGACGCGAAAATGGCCGAGTTACAGCGAGGCAAACTTCTTCACTTGGTCATGTCAAAAACATGTAAGAAAATTAATGGAGAATGGGCTTTGGTGTTAATTGTTGTCTGGGCATAGTTAGTTAGTTAGTTAGTCAAGTTTATTATAGTGACATGAGATATCAGTGGTCCCAAAAGAATACAATTCAGCATAAGGTTAACACCTCCCAGCCCAATGGGCTTATATGTCACTTTTAAGACAATTCAAAATATAGGCCATATTTGTTTTTCTGCTGAAAACGTGGTACTTAAAAGTAAGGACAATATCACGTACTGCTAGTATTACAGTTCTCTATTTCAGCTTAACAGAATATTGAAGAGAAACACATTATGACAAGTGAGTCAGACTTTCATTTTTATCTAACGTTTTGATTGGCCAGACTCCTGTCATTTCGTGTCAGCAACGTTTAAGGTACGTGTCACCTAGCCCTTTCTTCCCAATTGGGCGAAACAAGGAAGTCTGTCGGGGTATGTGAACATAGTTTGCATTCACAATTTATTTTGGCAGTCGCGATAACAAGCTCCAGGATAAAACATTAATATCCTTACAGTACAGAAAAATCATGGCGATTCTACCAATTCCAAACATAAATACCAAGTTTCAGGTATGCATGTTCAACATTATGATGTACTGCTATTTCTCTGCATCGGCTCCAAGTTGTAAAGTCTATCAATCCACTCATGTTGACTGCGCATATCGAGGTTTGACGTCCGTACCAAGGGACTTGCCGTCATCAGCAACTCACCTGAACCTGTCCTACAATCACATTCCGAACCTTTCACCAAGCTGCTTTGAAAAACTTCGCTCACTAGAAGAGCTGACCATGTGGATTGCTGACGATCTCCATATTGATTCTGGTACATTCGTTGGATTGAAGAGGCTGAGGTCGCTGAGATTCCTCGGCAACGGCTACCTTACATTCGGTAAGGAAACTTTTAAACACCTCTCAAGCCTGCAAACACTTGACATTCGCATCAAAAGTTTCGTACATATGCCGGAGAACCTGTTCTCCAGCTTGGTGAATTTGTCTAAGCTCACAGTACGCTTACATGAATTGGTGAAAAATGCTGATCCTGCCTTCCTACCATCGTCACTGTTTCGCGGACTGAGACATTTAGAAGAATTCACGGTTGATGGACCAACATTGTTAAACTTATCAAGAGAATCATTTGCAGACTCAGAAAACCTGAAAAGGTTGAATATTGATATAAAGTTTCTTACGTGTGGGGATATCGAACAATTGAAATCTTTAAGAAACCTTGAAATCATGAGTTTTACTTTGTTATATATAACAGGTTTTTGTAATGTTAGCTTCTCCCAATTTCTAAGACTGAAAGAAGTCTCATTCAATTCGATAAATATGGATGAGAGAGCATTTGCAATATTTGACTTTTCCAGGAATAATTTAAGTAGGCTATCTATCAGCATTCAATCAGCGAAGTGGGGTGAAGGCAGGACACGTCCTCGTTTGTTGCTTAGCAATGTTTCACATTTGGAAATATTAAGTGATATCGACTTTCAAACATTTGAGTACTTTCTCACTAATCTACGGAACGTGAATATTAATGTTCTTTGGCTGTATCATAAACTTGATGAACAGTACGAATACAATATTACGGAGAGAACTTTTGAAGGTCTTTGCAATAGTAACCTGCAAGAAATGTATATATATCGACATTCACTAGACACAATAGCTGTAGATTCCTTTAAGTGGCTGTCAAAACTTAAAACTTTGCAAATGGACTACTGTGCTCTTGATGATGATGCTTTTGTATCACTAAATGGCTTGACGACTTTAGAAACTTTAAGGCTGACTAACAACAAGTTTGCAAGTCTCCAGCATTTCCTGTCTGCCATATCAGAAATGAAAAACCTAAGACATATTGATTTCAGTAAAAATACGCTTACAGGACAAATCCATCAAAATGCGTTTGGGAATCATCCATTCCTTACTTCACTCAATCTGAGGGGTAACAGGTTAACCTCTATACGCAAAGAGAGTTTTAGTTTGCTTCCAAATTTAAAACATTTAGATTTATCTCAGAATAAGATAGATCTGGTACCCAATGGGGTATTCATTGAACTAAAAAAATTAAATAGCCTTCTGTTGTTAAATAACAAATTGTCACGTCAAGAGTATACAGGTAAAACCAAACCATTCGAAAACCTCACTAGCCTCCGGGACTTAACATTAACTGTGATTGATTTAAATTTAGTAAACATCGATTTAGCAGACACGCCATATCTTCAGAGCTTGCAAATAGATGCAGGTGGAAGCGGCCAAATCCAGC
The DNA here is from genome assembly GCA_001465055.1 of Ptychodera flava. Lineage (NCBI taxonomy): Eukaryota > Metazoa > Hemichordata > Enteropneusta > Ptychoderidae > Ptychodera > Ptychodera flava. The sequence goes on from LD344966.1 coordinate 210,994, forward strand.
CCTTTCCAGAAAACCTTCGACTTAATCGTTTGACAAGTTTAGTAATTGAAAATGCTAATTTTGACGAAGATAATGATGGTGGAGTACCACTTAATACTGAAGCAATAAATTTACGGCCACGGAAATTTCTCAGAATTCTGCGATTGCCAAACAACAACTTTGATCAATTAAACTTGACAAGTGTGAACGAGTTTAGAAGCCTCGTAGAATTGTCTATGGCAAATAATAGGTTATTGGTCGTTTATGGCATACCCAATGAGTTGACAGAATTGAAAATCTTAGATTTGTCAGGGAATTTGCTCACAGTTTTGCATTCTGAAATGCTAACTAACCTTCCTTCCTTGAGATTTTTAAACGTCTGGGATAATCCTTTCGACTGCTCTTGTAAATTGAAACCGTTCAAAGACTGGCTGAAAAAAGACGAGAAATCGCTTGTACATTCAAAGTACCTTCTTTATGAGCGTAACAAGTGCTCTTCGCCTAAATCGGAATTTGCTGTCCCTGTTGATGCTGTTGAACTCGGCATTGAATGTAATTTGAGTTTTGTAATTTCAATGCCATTGGCATGTGTCATCGTTGTCTCGATAATCATTATCACATTTGTCAGGCAGTTTCACTGGCACATGCGTTTTGTCTACTTCCACATTAAACTGAGACTGGGTGGATATCAGCTCCCCATTATTAATGACGAGGAACAACCAATCAGTAAACAATATGACGCATTTGTTGTTTACAACCAGCATGACAGCGATTGGGTTTTGCATGAATTGATTCCTAATCTGGAGAACATTGATCCGCCTAATTTCAAACTCTGCATTCACGAACGCGACTTTTTACCCGGTAGTGATATTTTTGAAAATATCCTCGACAGTATCGAGAACAGCAAGAAAACCATGCTGATACTGTCTCCAGATTTTGCTGCGAGTGAATGGTGTTACTTTGAAATGAGGATGGCACAAAGTTGTCTGTTTGAAGAGAAACGAGATATTATTGTAATGATATCATTGAAAAAAATCCCTGATGATGATATGCCTCGTATTTTACGTAACATCCTATTGACTAAAAGCTATCTGGAGTGGCCAGAAAATGAAATTGGCAGGAGGCTGTTCTGGGAAAAGTTGAAAGTCGCACTGAGATCAGAGAGTAGAGTAAATAGGGTAGCTAAACTGTGAATGTTTAGCCTAGTAACGTAATATTTTATTGTAAAGGTACATATAGGAGAAATAATACTCATTAATAAGCTGTTAGACCTTTGCAAAGTGAAAATACTGACTGTATATTTAAAGTATGTATTGTAACTCTTTATCATGTATTAATGTAAACCACAGACAAATATAGAAGAAGACTTGCAACGCGGCATACCTTTTGTTCCATGGTCGTCTCGGTAGACTATTGCCTTTTCATATTAAAATGAGATTCAAAGGTGTTAAACTCTTTGGATTGCACGAGATTATGAGAAAAATACGACGAGGTGGCATCGTGCTGCTAGTCGCGTAGCAACCATAGTTACTTTGTGAGCTCTCAGGGCAGAAACACTGCTTCACGCCAATCAAAACATAACACGCCAGCAGTTTCATAAACATGTCCTTCCTTGACGAACGTGTAAAAGACGGTATGACTGACCGTATACCATTGAGTAAAACCATACAGTATCGATAAAAGACTTTCACATTTGGTTCAAACACACTCATTATATATTTATAAAAAATATGAGAGGAATTTTTAAAACGGTAAAACTCACTTTCCTGAAGCTCAAAACACTCCCGTTTTTGCCAGCAAGCCAATTCCGCTCAGCACCACATGACAACGACAATACAAACTTTGCCGAACATACTTTCGCTTAACAATTGGCGAAAATCCGAAAATTACCGAAGGATGCATGGTCGGCACTCTTCGGAAAAGAGAGGCGAGAGATATCTGAGGCGAGGCGAACATGGATGGGTTACGTAACCACTTCATGCTAGTCTGTTGTTTCTATATTTGTCTGTGTGTAAACGGAAACTTTACTTCTTGGTGTGCAAGTTTGGAGTCAGACAAGGTGATGTGCTTTCCCAACGCTTTTTCTATTTTTATCAATGATTTAGCAATTGAGATTAATGATTTAGCTTTAGGTATCTCAATTGGTAACTCATTAATAAAAATTCTGTTGTATGCCGATGATATTGTTATGCTTGCTGAAAATGAGAAAAATTTACAAAAGATGATCGATCATCTACAAGATTGGTGCAAAAGGTGGCGTATGATGATGAACAAGTCCAAAACACAAAATTGTTCATTTTCCAAATATTGGTCAAATGAAAATAGACTTTATTTTTCAATTTGGTGGAACAAATCTTGACGTAGTTTCTCAGTATACATATTTGGATTTAGGTTTGGATCAGTTCTTAAATTTTTAAGTGACTGCTGAAACTCTAGCAAGTGCTGCTGATAGAGCTTTGGGATCAGTAATTTCAAACATACACATGTTTAAGGATTTTAGATATATCTCTCTATTTCACTCTTGTATTTTCTCCAATTTTAGATTACTGTTCTGCAATTTGGGGCTATTATTTTTCTTCAAAATGTGAGTCAATTTAAACAAGAGCGATTGGATATTTCCTTGGTATCCGCAAATTTGCCCCTATCCTAGCTATAAATGGAGATATGGGCTGGGACCCCTGTCTATTGAGGAATAAATTGAACATGGTAAGACTCTGGAAAAGATTAGTAGTTATGCCTGAAAACAGAATGATTAAGCAAGTTTTTACTTGGGATATCAGTTTAAAATATAAAAACTGGGCTGGAGATACGTTTGATTTATTTTCAGAAATTGGTTTGCAGGAAAAAATTGGCAATTTAGAGGCTTGTAGTATTCCTGTCATTAAAGATGCATTAAAAACGCTGTATATTAGTAACTGGACATCCCAACTGAGTGAAAAGCCCAAATTACGTACATTTCTAGACCAAAAAGACTACTTTTAGCACAATTAAGAGTTGGTATCTTACCCCTAAAAATTGAAACTGGGCGTTACACGAATGTGCCTAAAGAGGAAAGACTACGTGATTTTTGTCCAAATGTAGTAGACGATGAGCTCCATTTTACTTTGACTGTACACTTAACAATGTTATTTTGAAACAATTGTTCTGTAAAAACAGAAACTTGTGCTCTGTATTTTACTCATTTGATTTAGAAGAGAAACTCAAATTTCTAATGAGTGAGATGGCATATCAATTCGCATTCTATGTCTATCATGCATATTCTATGAGACAAGAAGCTTCTTATACTTAAATTACATTTCGAGCTGTTCATATCTATGTACTTTATTACTGTTTTAGTGTCTTGTAAGCTCTTGGGGCTGGGTGTGGCAACCAAGCTGTTTAAGACCGCACATGACACTTTAATAAATAAATATAACATAACATATAACATAACATAACTGAACATATAACATATAGTAGAACATAACTGATAAACCAAACTTTTATTCAGGAAGTTGACGTGTCAGTCACATGCAATTACGTGTAATTTGCGGCATTTAAGAGTTTATGTTTGAAATTTTGAGTACTAAATCTGTATCACTAAATTTTATACACACCCTTAATAGCAACAAACATGTAAATGTATACTTTACTTCAGAGAATGCTATGATCTTAATTAAAAGCTACTTTGCATACATAACGCACACAATCTAGATAGACACATGGTGATTTTACGGCTTTGTTTCAGAGGGTTGACGAAAACAATATATATTATTTGAATTATATTCGGAAAAGGGCGATAGCCTACACTTTATGAATTAACATGAGAATTCCACGTGATAATTTTGCAACTTATCAATTATGAATAATAATACTTGTGACACGTAAATAGTACATTAATGGTTGAGTTGATGTTTATGATAGGATGAATTCTTTATCTTGAATTAACATCTATTGTATGGTTGAAACCACACCTTTTATGTAATCGGTTAAAAACAGACCAAGACCTAGCGCTATCTCTGACGATATGAAAATTTTAGAAAAAAATAAATAAACAGATGTTATCTTTGAAGGCTGAGTCAATATTCTATGTTATATCTAGCAATTCCACACTGTCAATCAGAGAGAGAGAGAGAGAGAGAGAGAGAGAGAGAGAGAGAGAGAGAGAGAGCGCACTTGAGTCTTGAGTGTTACGAGAATATTGTCCCTGGGCAAGCTATCGTTTGTTAGAGTACTCTCCACTTAATAGATTTTCGTGAGAGTTCGGTGATCGTCATTGCAAAAACAATATTTTCCTCTTGCGGCCAATTTCTTTTGGTAGGCCATAATAATTTTAAAGGGCCACAAATGCAATGTTTACATTGCGAATCTGAAAACAAATAGGCGCTTACAGATTAATACTTAACCTTTATTTCTGTCTGATGAAGTTTTGAAAAACGCAATAATCATTAGGGGAAACGGTCAGTTCTACAACAAACTTAACAAATTGCGGCGTCCATTTTTCTTGCATTACATATCACGGTGTCATTAAATACAGAAGGTATGATGTCACTTGTGCCTCTGACTACCATTTTTACCAATAAAATTTTACTCGTGACTGACAATTTTCATTATTCCATTTTATTAAAAATGATGCACGTAACTTTCGGCCTACCCTTGAGGGTTTGATCTGGCAATCTTCGGTTCTTACTCACATGGCAAAGAAGTACTGAGAAGGAGTCTACGGTTATGCAGAAAGTATGAGACAACCGCAGTCAAAGTTGCCAGCTTCCGAAACCATCTACGGTTCAACCTCCATTGTAAACACAATCAAGTAACCCCAAGAAGTCTCATGCTGAGAGGTAATGTCAAAGCGATATATATGAACACATAAACCAACGTTGAATCAGGATGATAGATGATATTAACTACCTGGAATCTTGAATAATATTTTTACGATCACGCATGCGCAGTGGCGCTGATCAACACCATTGATAAAGACGACTGGATAGTTGTCGAAAGCTCTGGATAGAGAAATAATTCTCCGGTGCAGTGCAAAGTATTTAGCTACATGAACATAGAATGTGTGCAAAGATAAGTCCGTATCACTGAATTACTAAATTCAATATCCCAGGGTAAGTTATTCAACGTTATGATATATTAGCCTACTCTCTTCAAAAATCCTATTTTAGGGTTCTTCCACTTTGAAATAAAACAGACTTGTGCTGCTAGCTTCTAACGTTTCCCGCCAATCAATTTCAATGCCATTGACATGTGTCATCGTTGTCTCGATAATCATGATCACACTGGTCAGGCGCTTTCACTGGCTCCCGCGTTTTGTCTACTTCCATATCAACTGTGACTGGGTGGATATCAGCTCCACAGCAATGATGAGGAACAACCAATTAATAAAAGATATGACGCATTTGTTGTCTATAACCAACATGACAGCGATTGGATCATTCACGAATTGTTACCAAATCTAGAGAATATTGATTCGCCTAATTTCAAACTCTGCATACACGAACGGGACCTTTAACATGTAGCAATATTTTTTGAGAATATCCTTGAACAGCAATCGAGAACTGCCAGAAAACCATGCTGATACTGTCTCTAGATTTTGCTGCGAGTGAATGGTGTCACTTTAAAATAAGGATGGCACAAAGTTGTCTATTTGAAGGGAAACGAGGTGTATTGTAATGATATCACTGAAAATAGTCCCTTATGATGATATGTCTTGTACTTTACGTAACATTCTACTATCTTGAGTGGCCTGAAAATAGAATGGGAAGAAGGCTTTTCTGGGCTAAATTGAAAGTGGCCCTGAGACCAGACAGTAGGGTAAATAGAGTTGCTAAACTGTGAAAGTTTAGCCTAGAAGCTTTAAGATTATTATTGTAAAAGCTGCAAAAGAGAAATAATACTTGTAGAGTAGTCGTAAGACCTTTGAAATCTGAAATTGCTGTTAAACTCAGATTTCATTTAAGAAGTTAACGTCCCAAGCACATGCAATTATGTGTAATTTACGGCATTTAAGAGATTATATAGGATATTTTGAGTACCAAGTCTGTATCAATAAATATAGAAACCATTGAAGTTGAACAATACTGAGAAGGAAAATTTCAACTTTAAGTGAATATTATTATGTGTAGCATTTACTTTTAAAGTGTTCGATACTGATTAATATTCTCAATGATGGTGATAATATGACTCAGTTGTATTATTTCATACTGGTCAGTTACGGAGGTAACTCAATCTCCAGGATTTTTTCAAATTCAATTGAAGGTTCATACACCCAGTGGCCTCCGGCACTATAGCGGATGCGATGTTGTTAAGTTAAACACCATAATCTTCACTATAGGTTGATTTGCCTACAGAACGGACATTATCCATTTAGACAGATGGTGATTTTACGAGTCTGTTTCGAAAGGGTCGACGAAAACAACCCACATTTCAATTTTGTTAGGAAAGTGATGATGGCCTATACTCAATGAACGAACATGATAATTTCACGTGTTAACTTTTCTAAGGTGTTAATTATGAATATTAAATGTTACATCGATGGTGTGATTGCAACCACACCTTTTATGTATGGTTTAAAAAATACCTAGACGATAGTTCTAGCCCTATCTCAAACGAAGTGAAAGTTTTAGACATAAAAAGTATGTATGTATCTCAGCGACCTCTCCCTTTCAATTCCTCGATTTGAGGTTGTGAAATGTGATAGTAATTGAAGCTGCAACATACAACAGCAGTATCTATATGTATCTACAGGATGCATGAGAGAGAGAGAGAGAGAGAGAGAGAGAGAGAGAGAGAGAGAGAGAGAGAGAGAAATGGTCGCTGTCGAGTAGGGATTTTACAATGATGCGACTTGTATTGATTTTTGATAGTTGTATTAATGTTTACGATTGGATGAATTCTTTATCTTGAATTTACATACATGGTGTGGTTGTAACGAAACCTTTTATGTATTGGTTAAAATTACCTGGACAATAGCTTGACAATACAACTATCAAAATATCAGTACAAGGTACAATTTTCATGTCTCAGATAATATTCATAATTGACACCTTAGTTTATTTTATTGTTTTTATTTCATTTTATTTGAAACACAGATCAACGGGCAAACCCACTAACAGATCTGCGAAACAAAAAAGTCACATCATCACAAGACAAATGTACAAGACAACTATAAAAGTAACACGTTACATTAAATTAAAAACAAACATACACAAATCAAAAAAGAGAACTATTAAAATGACTGGATAAAATAGTTTTAAAAGTACACAGCGTAGAAAAAATATCTATATTACATTTGAAAGAGATATCGTTAATACAGACATGCATGTGGGCACTGTCGAGAGTTTTCCGCGATTAACAGATCACAAGTCTGGTTTAAAAGGGGTTTCTTGCGTAAATTTCTGCTGGGGGCATAAAAGCAGATTTGATTTCAAATATTTTGTGAATCATAATGTGAATGGATTATTTTGTATAGAAAGCACAGGTTAAGGGTTAGTCTTCTTTTGTATAACTTAGGAATGTTCAGAATTTTGTAATAAAATGGGTACCTGGATTTACTGCAGTCAATGTTGAGATTGCGACAAATGTATTTCACAAACTTTAATTTGTACTCACTCAATTTTTTCTGACAGGCCCTACTGGTGGGGTGACCATACAGCAGAGCCATACTCTTGAATACATCTTACATAAACAAAATACAGAGAAAAAATTGCTGAAATGTCATTGAATGGCTGGCAGAGACGCTTAATAAAACCAAGAAATTTGAAGGCTCTAGAAACAATGTTATTGATGTGAAAAGAATAATTAAGATTAGTAGTAAGCCTATGCCTAAATGCTTGACAACAGAGACCCGTTGAAGACAACAGAGACCCGTTGAAGAGGAGTACCATTGATGGAGTAATCAAGAGAGGTAATGACTCTTTTCTTAAGAGTAAAACTGATAAACTTACATTTACTGATATTAGGTGACAGCTTCCAGTCGTTACACCATTGAGCAAATTTGTGAGATGTTGCTGTAACATGACACAGTCAGCGAGGGATGTGATGGAAAAATTAACAAGTGAAATATAATGCTCATGTATTAAGTGTAAGCATAATCATTTTCTTAACAAAATTGAAATATCGGTTGTTTTCGTCAACCCTTTCGAAACAAACTTGTAAAATCGCCAATCGCCACCATACGTAAAAGGTGTGGTTGCAATCACACCATCGATGTAACATTTAATATTCATAATTAACACCTTAGAAAAGTTAACACGTGAAATTATCATGTTCGTTCATTAAGTTTAGGCCATTATCACTTTCCTAACAAAATTGAAATGTAGGTTGTTTTCGTCGACCCTTTCGAAACAAACTCGTAAAATCACCATCTGTCTAAATGGATAGTGTCCGTTCTGTAGGCAAATCAACTTGTAATGAAGATTATGGTGTTTAAATTAACAAAATCATATCAGCTATAGTGCCGGAGGCCACTTGATGTACGAACCTTCAATTAAAATATTTAGAAAATCTTGAAGATTTGGGTTACCTCCGTAACTGACCAGTATGAATTAATACAACTGAGTCATATTATCACCATCATTATCACCATTACGAATCCAGCCCTTCCACTATAACACTTTGGCCCCATTGTTATTTATGATACAATATGATACAATGTGGACCTGTTTACAGAGGACTACAGTATGTTGGTAAATACGATATCTTAAGTCAAAGAGGAAAAGAAAACTGAAGGGATCCAACTATCAAGCGTGTGTAGGTTGCTTTGTCAGTCAGTGCAACTATTATGAAGAGATGAGATAAAATAACTTTACTTTTAAGGGGAACTTCACTTAGGCTGATATTTACTTATATGATAGATTTAGAGTAGCTTATTCCGGAAAAGCCATTTTCGTCATTTATTATTCCTGCGAGTTTTTATAAAAATAGTGCTTGAAGTTGCAGGTTATGGCTATGTATTTTGAGTCATGGGAAACAAGCCCCAAGCTTGGCGTTTATATCACATGATATGGAAGCTACCATCTTCCCACTAGGTATGTCATTGTCATTCAAGTTCACAACAGACTGTGCGTATTTCCATAACTATTATATAATTATGTTATGCAAATACACTGCCTGACGTGAACTAGCTGTGGGTCCATAGCTGTGGTGTTTTACGACTTTATTTGAAAAGTAGTAGAAGTCAAAATCAGTCCGTAAAAGGCAGGAATCCAGTCTCAAAACACTACAGCTATGTACCAACAGCCAGTCGTGAACCTGAGTGCGTGTATAATGCCATACCCATCAGAAGATGGTCTCTACCATTTCACGCGATGAAAGCGCAGAGCTTGACACTTTTTTACAACGGTTCAAAATACATTGCCCTAAACTGCAACTTCCGGCACTATTTTTTGTCCGTTCTTGTGAAAAATTGTGCGACTTATGGTGGAAATTACTTTTCCGGAATAAACATCCCTAAAGCTAACACATATATAAAAAAATAGCCTTGGTGAATTTCCCAACTGCAACTCCATATACACAGAAATATAAAGACAGCCTTTTCATAAAATCGTTTCTATGTAAAGATCTACGGGGTCAACTTTAAACAACACTCACTGAAAGCCTACACAACGGATGTGTTAGAGAATTACGCAATCAAGGAACTCTTCATTGTAATTAGTACGGATCACGCCAGAGTGTTGTCGAAAGCGAATGTATAAAAAAATGCCTGCATGATCTTTCCATAGTAACCTGTAAGTGGAATTTGAAAAAATGTAGGCAACAAATATTTACGAAAATTAGGCGTGTCTATAACCGACAAGTCAATCAACCACCCAGCCTGTCAATGACTTGATTAATCACCTAGCTTTTTACTTTTCTAAGAATATGCAGGAATCCCGTCTGAAAAAAATGCAGCTATGGACCCACAGCTAGGCGTGAACCTGGGTGAGTGGACAATGCCATACCCGTCAGTAGATGGTCTCTTCCATATCACATGATGAAGGCTCCAAGCTTGGCGCTTTTTCCAACGATTCAAAATCAATTGCCCTAAACTGCAACTTCCGGCACCATTTTTGTCCCTTTTGTGAAAAATCACGTGACTTATATATGGCGAAAACCACTTTTCCGGAATAAACGTCCAGAAAGCTAGCACATAAGTAAAAATAGACTTTGTGAACTTCCCCACTGCAACTCCATATACATAGAAATTCAAACAGCCTTTTCATAAAACCGTTTCGATGTAAAGATCTACGGGGTCAAGGTTAAACAACACTCATTGAAATCCTATATAACCGATGTTAGAGAAGTACGCAATCAAGAAACTCTTTATTGTAAATTAGTACGGATCACGCCTAACTGTTGTCGAAAGTGCATGTATGAAAAATGTATGCATGATCTTTCCATAGCAACCTGTCAACGGAATTTGAAAAAATGTAAGCAACAAAAATTTACGAATTAGGCGTATCTATAATCGACAAGTCAATCAACCACCCAGCATATCAAAGAAATGACTAATCACCAATTGCGTTTTACTTTTATCAGAATATATCTTAATCCCAATTTATAACATCCTAGTAAGATGTAGGCAGATTTTAGAAGTTATTTTACATACTTCATTCTCTGCCATATAAGAGGAATTGGATTTAGAAAACGAGATGACTAAACTCAATTTTTAGAAAATTATACACCTGGGTCACTTACTGGAAACGTTTATCGACTCTTGGCTCATCTCAAATCCACTAAATGCCAATTTGCAGTATCTCTTTTTAGACTATTGTTTACCTGTGCCTAAGGAAAGGACAATTTTTATTAGAAATCTTATACCCCGTTAGATGTCGCTTTTTTTTAGTATGAATATAAAGCATCATATTTTAGGAAAGTATGATTTCTTGTTGTACATAATTATGTTTTTGTCCTGTGTCATGTGTTGTGAACATTTGTTTTTAAATTTTAGAGTGTTTGGTATCGCTCCTTTATTTGGAGCCTGCTGAGCAGGAAAAACGTCGATACTTGTGAAGGCAAGAAAGATGATGCCGATGATGATGATTATGATGATGATTGTGTCTGTTGACGTTGGTATCACTAAGTGAATAAATGGATTTCTGTTTCTGCACATTACTGATATTCATATCGACTTGGTAGGGAAATATGAGAAACGTATTGATATCCCAGGAGGAAAATCGTACAGCGAGTCTTGAATCCTTTTGGGATCCTCCTAACTGGATTTAGTTCGTTTATCAAAGTTCTTAATTCTATGACGGCGATAGAAATATGTAACTGTCAGATATATCAAATCACTTACAAGTGTGCGGAATTAAAACCATCACAATAAAATTTCATATTTATCGATAGTTAAAATAAACATTGTGCAGAGCAGTATTTACAGAGTTAGTGGGCTTCTATTCTTCGCTTTCTCTAACAACATGGTACCTAAATGATGGGATCAGTGCTGTTACACCAGCTGCTATGGCAGAGCTTTTTGTTGTTTGGGCTGATGATTGCGATGTTGTCCCTGAACGTGAACTTTTTGTTAACGATTGTTTAAACAATGTCATTCTCACTGTTGATGAAGTGACTAACATTTTGAACAAATCAAACATTAACAATGCTCTTGCCATGATGGGATTCCCGCAAGAGTCATTTGTAGATGTTCTGGACTGCTTTCTTTACCGCCTACGTTGATTTTTAACAAGTCACTTCAGACTATCGTCTTTCCGTCTTTATTCAAAAGAAGAAATGT
>LD344970.1:0-23763 GCA_001465055.1 Ptychodera flava
ATATGCGAAGCGTCAACGATATAGACGCGCTATATTAATGCTCAGACTGAACGAGGAATAAGTACAGGGACCTCAAGTTGAATCGTACATCAAACGGCTATTAGCTAATATCCCTCTACAGTCTAAAAGTCGAGACAGGCACGACGATAAACTGTTCATTCGATTCAACATAAAAACTATATTTTGCTCTAGACTTGAATCTTCTGTATCATAACCAGTTGATGCTCTACATATACGTCCTGGATATCAACGAACCGCCCGTCTTCGAACAAACTGTGTTTTTCAAAGGAATACACGACAACACACCGTATGGCACATCGCTATTGCAAGTTGAGGTAAGCAGTGTTGTTCATCAGTTTCTCGTTCGTTTGTAGAGTCACAGACTCCAGGATCTGCGGCCATGTGCCGTATTTTGCTAGCTTTAGCTCATCCTGTGTTTTCATTGAAGTCGAAAATGAAGTCTCGAACTGCACAGTCGTTGGCTGACTTGCCTTCGGCTGCTTTCTAAACGTTCAAGTAAATGCCATTTGAATAGTGACCCTATCATTTTTTGTAAATTCTATACCGTAGAGAAATTCTTTACTTCACACATCTGTGGTCAGTGTACCCATTATCCTATCGCAGAGTGGACGCTCCAGGGAGGGGGTTATACCAGCGGTATGCTCTTTTATCGGGAGCGTCTTTAGCTGCACCATTTACCACCGCACTGCCCGACGCGACGTGAGCAATACATAGATGGTGGGCAGCGTCCTCATACTGCCATATTAACACCAAACACCGGACGTCCAGCCGTCGAATCTACACGTAATGCAAGATCGATATGTGATATATTCTTTAATTTCCCTGTCAGGCCGTGGACGACGACGAAGGTATCAACGGAACGCTTTGTTATCACCAAGAAGAAAGCCATGACTATGAGAAATTTGACGTGGTGTGCAACTCTGGTGATGTCTATGCGGCCGATTCGAACTTCGTCGGTTACGCTGGCGGTAGACAGTTGACCTTCTTTGTGTACGCCACGGACAGGGCAGGACCCGACGGAGACGATGATGGACTTGTCTCAAACAACACAGCTGAAGTCAAGGTACAGCCTGTCCACTTCAAAAAAATAAAATAAAAGAAAAGTAACGCAGAAATCACAATTGATATGCAGTTTTTGAAAATATCGCCCATAATTAATGATATGCAGGACAATTTACATATTCAATTTACATATTAGAGCAATAATAAAGTTCAAAGCAAACAAATTAAAAGGCAAATGCTAACCAAATATGGTCGTAGGTGTTCCAAGCATCGTCATATGTCTTCGTTAACTGTCATCCTATTCTTACATGGTCGCCAGTTTTTCATACCTGTGGAACATTTCCACCGATATAAAGAAATCAGCTTGAAACGACCCTCATAAAATCATCAATTTCCACTTTTTCTCTCAACGATAACTAGATACACGTTTTACAACTAACTGAATACTGTATCATGGAATCTGGACGAAATCCGACCTATATCTCAAGTAATGTACAGCAAATAATCGGGTAGGTTTCCATCGTACATCTTTCCAGTACAGTTCCTTGATGTTATCAGTTACTATGTCCGTTTTCCCAGACACAATATAGCTTCCCAAGTAATTGATTTGCAGCGTGTGTCGTTTTCAATTTCTCCTGTATATTAAAGTCGTTAAGTTGAGAATCGTAGTTGTCCGATGCAAAGTCCAACTTTGTTGTTCAAAGGGAGCAGGTCATCCCGTCTGCGGCTGCGCAACTTTCTTTTTGAGAAACATTGCGTCTTACCATAAATTGGTGATGAATGTCGAGGAAATATAGCATTTGATGCATGTTCAAAGTTCACCAGTTTTGTAGCTTTCTGATTACTGCAAGACTTTTTGCTTAATGAACTTTGGTTGTATGCCTTTGTTTACCGAACTGCTTTAGCCGCGGTTACCAGTTTCGGTACAGACACCATTGTAAAATTGTAGACATGCACAACGGATATGTTGTGTGTAGAAACAGACCCGTTGTCTGGGTCCGATACGCGCAGCCGCAGACGCAACCACTCCATCCCTTTAAAAACAAAACGGTCAATTCCGAACCAGTTTCTGTTGCTATAGGGATAACTGACTAGATCACTCACTACGCGATAAACTAGTCCGTTCTATTTTGTTACTGTTTCTCATCGCAGAGAATTGGAGTACCTGTATGGATACACGTACATGTTCGATTCTGTCAGAGTATCGCTGAGCGATTCGGGAAAAGCTGATGTTCAGTGAGTCATATACATGTTGTCCTTGTTTTATGGTTTTCGTAATGTCTGCTACATTGGGCCAGTCCTAGACATAATGTAACTTTTGCTCAGGGTCTAAAAGACACTTGTTTTCAAGTCAGGATTTTTCATCTCTGATATATGTATATATATATATATATATATATATATATATATATATATATATATATATATATATATATATATATATATATATATATATGATTTGAGGATCGATATGTCATTTTCTGCCAACAATCTTGCTGTTGGATAAGTTTGGATGAAAGTACAAATCATTTTCAAACCTAATGTGGATACAGCGTCTAAGCGTATTTTATTTTTGGCGCAGCACATGAGCTTGGAATTGACGAGCATCAGTTTATTATGTAACAGTTGTAGGCAGACGATTTCGAACGTATATGAAATATTAAGGAACTAGTTTAAAACGATCCGAAGAGGTCACGGATTTTGGACAATGCCAGGAAAAAAGTCCGATTTTCGAATGTAGACTAACTTGATCAGTTTTAGATTGCATACAATGCAGCATTTCATCTCTATTTGTTGTATTTCCTGATTCACTAAAAGGACTGACATGTGGTTTTACGTCGTACGGTGGGAAGATCATACAGTTTTGACATGTCAAGAATTCATGACGTAAGTAGTATTTTTACATCTTAATTTGATGTTATTCATTCACAATTAGTGTACAAAGTTAACATAGAGCGAAGTCAGTGTATCCATCGAACTATGAATCCAAATCTACCATGAGAGAGAAAGTCAAACTGTTCAATTTATGCTTACAAAGCGCATTCTTTTTGAAAATCAAGTTTTGAAATGATCGTCCTGTCACTCATAGGATTTCAGACATTCTGACGCTATCAAAGGTCGCAGTTCAGGAATATACAACAACCCCTGGAAACTTCACGAGTGATTGGGATTTAAAAGGATTCGTCGAGCTTTCGTCTAGAGCGCAGATGTCAAAGACAACGGGACAGAGCACAGCGGGCACCGTTGTCTTCATTATACTTGCCGTGACTGTTCTTTGCTTTGGAGCCATACTGATTATCTACCTGTTAATTGAGGAAAGGTATGCATGCGTATGTCCACATGCGTGCATATGTATGTATGTATGTATGTATGTATGTATGTATGTATGTATGTATGTATGTATGTATGTATGTATGTATGTATGTATGTATGTATGTATGTATGTATGTGTATGTATGTATGTATGTATGTATGTATGTATGTATGTATGTATGTATGTATGTATGTATGTATGTATGGATCGATGGATCGATGGATCGATTGATGTATCTATATTTGTTTACTCATGTGTTAAGACTCATATGTGGAGTATGTCCCTGATAAGACAAGTGTAGTCAGATAGGTTGATAACTGAAGATGCGAGGAGCGATTTTGTACCACCATTCCTGGATAATGATGCAGGTTTTACACTTTCAGTTTTTTCCCCCACTTTTGAAATTGTGTTTACTCGTAACATCATGGTCAAATTCCAGATACTGCCAGAAGGAACTTCTCCAGTACAAGGAAAGAATGGAAAAACTGTACGTATCATTCTAACTCTTCATCAAGAAACACGTCGAATGTCAATTCTCTGAATACATAGCTCCTGTACGCCCTTTCATAATTCGCAAAGGACTTTTATGCATATTTAAATTAGTGGGTCGATGTTATATATATATATATATATATATATATATATATATATATATATATATATATATATATATATATACCAAAAATTGTTTGTATCATCTCAGAGCGGTAAAGTGCTCGATGCAGGGATGCAGAGCAATATTACAATAAAAATGAGAACACGTCAAGTATGTTTGGTACCTATTACTCGAGTTTCACGCATACGCGCGATCGTCAGATAGGTATATTTTATTGTATGAAATTTGCTTCAGGTGCTTACATATACGTATCACGTTGGTTCAAACCATTTGGTGTGATGGTTGGATTGAAATTTGACAAGTAAAATTTGTTTTCGTGTCGGCACTTGGAGACCAACTCGGAACGCTTGTTTAAAAGGCTGAACTTATCTACATTGATTATGAATAGCTTCTCTGTAAGGCAAAGGTTGCATTTCTTTGACACATTTGAGTAACTACTTGCTTAGGATACGATTGACCATCATATATTAAATGGTTTGTCCTGAGATTTCAAGTGACAGACATATTTTGATAATTCTGTGATATATATATATATATATATATATATATATATATATATATATATATATATCTTTAGACAGACAAAATAATATTAATTTTGGTGGCGAGATTTGAAACCCACTCAGAGCGTTTGTTTAACAGCGGCCAAGGTATCGACGGGGATAACACGGATAAGGTTTACATCGGCCTCACAGATAACACCTTCAAGACGCGCTTCGCTAATCACATATGTAATCGTTCAGTGGCAAGACATATCGGCACTGCAAAGAGCTTTCAAAGTTTGTCTGGTCTTTAAAAGACAATAACCAGGTCTATTACATATCGTTGTCAATTATTGACAAAGCATCGAGTTACTGTAACATAAGTAAGCGATGTAATCTTTGTGTATCAGAAGAGCTACACATTATCAATGCTGACAAATCTAGGATGTTACACAAACGCTCTGAGTTTCTATCAAATTTTAACACCACCTACGAATAGAATGGTACGTCCCATACATGTAAATTAAAGTGTAGAGCTAAGAATCATTTTACTTCTGTCTGAAGATTGCAGGACGCATGAAACTTAATTATATTACCATGCCCTGCTCGTCGCATTCTGATTGGTCGAGCTGAACCACGTGACTGACCCAAATACACAGTAATGGTTTGTTTACATGCCTGTAAATATGAATAATAAGATTAACAACTCAAAGTATCGTAACATTACAGCTTAAACGTAAATCATAATCAATCACAAAATAAAATGGAGCTCTTGTAGGTCAAGTTGATATACTTTTTTTTCTGAAAACATCTCCGGATTTGCCAATTTTTTATAGCACGTGACAGTGCGTCGCGTATTGCTCACTTTCTGGGGCCCAGTTGTCGTTCGCTCCGGAAATTTTCGCAAATTTTGACGGTTGTCTTGGGTTCGCTGATAATATAATGGAAATAACAGACTCCGGTCTGACCATTAAGGTTTATTTATGGGCGCGGGCTCGAGGAAAGCCAAATTAACGGGCTCGGCAAGCCTCGCCCGTTGGCTTTCCTCTCGCCCTTGCCCATAAATAAACGTTAATGGTCAGCGCGTCGCCCGTTATTTCTATAGTAACAGATATTATTACTTTGTACTTAAAGTTATTTGTGTTAATATTTATAACGCTTTATATATTTATGACATCGACCCGCTAATTTATAGCTGCTGAATATTGAACGATGATAACAGAAACTAAACATGTACACGGGTGAAATATTGAATACAAGTACAGTATAAATTGCGATATGTACAGATATCTGACAGCTAGAAATGTTGTTTATTTGTACAACTTTTCGTTGCAGACGAAAACCCTTGACAATAGAAGTTGAAACGGGCGAGACAAGGTATAAGTCGGAATATCCTCCTTCAAATATTTTATTAGGTCGTGTAGTTCCCTTCTGGTAAAATTGATATTCACCTGACTAGGGGCAGCACACCCAACGCATTTTTGAATTTTCCGTGCTCTGCAATTTTCAGACATAGAGAAATATCAGAGCAGCTTGTTCAGCTGACAAGCTCACACGTGCAAAGATTGTATCGAAGTGATACTGTGAAGGCAGATTTGGCAGAGTTGTTCTTGTTTCCGACATGTTCACTTAAGGTTTCGGATTGTTTGGCTGCTTAAAAAGCTTGTCACCGCGGTCTGGAAGCTGAATCCGCCTGAGGGGGCTGTTTACTAATTTCCTTTTCGCCACAATGTGAAAGCCCCATCAGGCGGTAATAATGTCTGTCTGTCTGTCTGTCTGTCTGTCTGTCTCTCTTTCTCAACATTATCTGTATCACTGGTAATTATCATTTATTGAGCCTTCGGTCGAGGAAATTTGAAATTATCCCCGCCGTTGCGATGTGTGCGTTACAGTGCCAATGGACAAGTTTTCTAGTTTGATGCTATGTTTTTTCAGACTGCTAATAAGTCTTCGAAGAGTGTGCACTAATAAGTAAATTTACCCTTGTATTGCATTTTCAGCGACGAAAGGGTGTTGCTTGACGCCGCCACCGAAATGGACAAAGACTGGATGCAGTCAACTCCCGCCACCACCGAGAAGCGCACAGTCATTCACGAAGCACAGGTAACAATTTACTCCATCATTTTAAATCACCGATTGAACAAAAATTTCTTTCAAAATTTTTCCGCAGGCCTAAGGCCAAATAAAAAAAATTGAGCGTGTCCGGTAACGTTCGTCCGAAAATTAGGGTACATATATCGGAGGATTTTTTTTATTTTCGTTTTGTTGGCCAAGACCCATGAAATACGGTAAATTTTAAAGAATTTACTTAAATTTTTGAGAAATGCGAAAAAATGTCTAGTGTCGGCTGTTTTTCTATGGATGGGTGGGTTACCGGAAACACATTATTTTTGTTTGTTTGGCCTATTGAATGCCAGAAAGTTTGATTTGATAAAATTACTGAACAGTAATGTCAAACAGCTGTCATTACTGCTTCACGTAAAATTGGATAATCGTTTATATTTATTGGCATCTGTGTGAAGATGTTGTCTCTGAGTGTGCTATAGGTGTAATTTTATCTTTGATTTTACAAAATTTTACAGGAAATGTCGATGGAACTTTTTCATGACACGTCTGACTATGGCGATGACAATTGCACACACAATGCCTTCGAAAAGATAAAACCAGTCGCTATCGACAATCCGGCATTCGTTGATCACGAAGGTAACTTAGTGAATGCCAACACCATAGACTTTGGCGGACAGGATGACAACGGGTACCGCAAATTGGAACCCCGAGAGACCCAACCATATCAAAGGCCTTCCAAGCAGGACGGTTGGCAGAGTGTCGGATCCCAGGAAGGCGATGAAGGACAGCCGATGGCACCGTCAACACAGTCAGTTCCAGCGCGCCCTCAGGCTGGTGAGGATGTAATTGACACACCCTGGGCAGAAACGCACTTCATAAAGGTCAAGCCGTATCCAACCGCGAAACTCGAACAACAAGACTACACTCTTGAGACGTGGGCAACACCGCCGCAACCGTTACAAGATGACGTCACAAAAACCAAAGGCCTAGGCCACTTTAAGCCTGAGGTAGACTACGTGGACAGAAAAGGGGCGATTGAGCGCACTGTGAGATTCAATGATGAAGTGGCTATTGAAAACTATGAGGAAGATGACGACGACTGAGACAGAATTGTCGCCTTTTAAATTCAAACTTTGAAGTTTGTCAGAGTATTGACCCAAAAATTGCCTTAATCATAATAATGACGATTTGAAATTCCCTTCAATCTCTATAAAGTGATGATTATGAAGGCAACTAGTGCGATGAACGTCAGATCAAAGTTTCAAACTGTGAATATCAAGCAAGCGCAATCATAATGCGGTGAAATATAGTACCCTTTTTATCAATAAAATGTCAGAAATTTTCCCTGTTACTTTTTCTCTCTGTCGAAACATCAGAAATGTTCATTTACATTTAATCGGTTTGAGTTGCATATAGGCTCATAAATCACCGTAGTTGTCATGTTTTATTCAGGGAACATGTTACTGGTAACTTGTGGGTCAGCATGTGAAGGAATGTAATGTCTCGCATTAAACCTTCTCTGTTTGAATTCGCACTGCAGATCAGTTATTTTACATAGATTTTATTCGGCTCTTCAAGCCACACCCAGGCAAGAGCACTGTAATAATATGGCGACGTTTGACATGTTCTGAAAACAGAGAAGGTATGGCAATTAACCATAGACCCAAGGGTCCATGAATTAAGGGACACGATGGCTGTACTTAACAAGCATCCAAAATCAAAAGAAGCGTGTAAAAGCCCTGGTCGTGACTTGGTGTATGTTTTTTTTTTTTGCACAAATATTGTCGGCCACTGTACTTTTTCTGAGATTATTTTGTCACTATAGGGCCAACAGCTGTAACTTTTTCTAATGGTTCCACTATTTTTATTTTCTATGTATATTTTAAATTCTTATTCCTCCAAATAATGTTGAAACACCCGCTATTTACTATGTCAACGTAGCGTCTGTACATTTAAAATGTAGGTTGTTTTCTTGACAAGTGAATTTCGGTCCGGACTAGAGTTCAAATGTAAACAAGAACAGTGCAATGCGGTCTGTACATGTACAGACTGAGTTGACTAGCTTGATACTGTGTATCCCAACATGCTTTGGGGAGTTTAAGAATTTGTAGTAAATATGAAAATCGAAAGTAGTGGGGATGGAATCGTCAAAAGCTGCTGACAGCTACTGGCCCTTTGCAATCACCCATTGCAGTGATATAAGACTCGTTGGAGTTAGTTTGTTGCAGGGCTTCCGGACCGTCATTAGACCAGACGCTTTCACTGTCAAACACTTGACCGTGACACTTACGCCTAGTCCATACATGTTGTTACACACACTACATTCGTACCTAGAACAAACCAAGCGACGTTTTCAACTGTTGATCAACTGGGGGTCGAAATTTGACGTGTTATCTGATTTGTGTGAGTGTGATTTTGGTCAGCTTATTTCTATCCAGGGATGCCTTAGTCATTGCATATATAAACATTATTTACTCATTTCTCAACGAGTTGTTTAGATCAAGGTTCGAACCTCTGTAAGAACAACACTGGTATTTTTTGCTTTCGAATATCACCAGAAATGCACGCACTGTTTGGTTCATTTGGGAACGATTGATATTCGAGAAGGATAATTATATTCCAAGAAATTCTGCAAAGTCGTGTTGTAAAAATAAAACAAGATTTACAAAACCTTTTTCCTGTCGTAATATTGTGTAAAACTTTCCATGCTCTACACTTTATCGTCACGTGTCATGTTATCTGCCCCGTTAAGTGAAATGCCCCCCTTTGCATAATCATTCGCTGACACTGGCAGTGACATGAACGAATCATACTGCACTCGCACACGACTCGTAACCAGGGCTCGAAATACCCAGGTGCACACTGCACTATGCATTTCTATGTAACCTAAGGTTCAGGTCCAGACAGTTGTTGGGACACACTGTACATGTTCAAAGTAATAAACCATTTATTCTAACCTTGTCTTGAAAATGCCACGTTGTATCGCATTTAGTTGCTTTAATGGCAAAGATTACACCTTCATATACTGATATATTGACTGACAAATTACTTTATCTGAAAGAAATTCCGAAACACTGAAAGTGGATATACCAGTACTTGAAACAACATGTCTTGGAGACTGAGAAATTTCATAAATTGCGACATCCCGTTGGCATATCTAGCAAAACAGGACCCTGTATACAGCGTTTTGTACCTCTTTTATTCAGTTTTACTTATGAAATACGTATGGTGACACATTTTTATTAACTTTGAAATGAAAGCGGCTTGAGTAAAGAAACTTTTGAAGCCGACATAAAACTATAATCTTTATACAAATTTAGAAAGCTCAACACTCATAAGACATGCATGCGCATATGATGTTTGTTTGCTCGATATCATATATCAACATTTTGGAAGTTTCGGTGAGCGCAATCGGACACCACTGAACGCTCCGACGTATTGTCATTCTACCCCGACAGCGAATTGGTGTATCTGTGTGAATTTGAAGGCTTCATACGAAATTCCCATCGCTCCCGGTGGCAGCCACTGAACCATCGCGGCCGCGGGATTCAGCGCCACCCATAATGTAAGACAATTGTATGGTGTCTCGGGGCTGTCTGTTTCCACGTGGTGGCTTCTCAGCACATGTACACACGTCTATGGGACGCATAGGTGCAGAGCGGAATTTAGAACACAGAAGACTGTGTTAGGACACGGGAACTTCGTCCTGCGCTGACGATATAGGATTTATCATGGTTTTATTTCTCGGAGAATGATCGAGAAATATCGAATAAGTAAAATGGATACTGCATAAAACATTTCCAAACAAAGGTACCATTTATGTACCGTTTACCGGTAGTAGATCCGATTATCTTGCTTACTGCCTTTATCACTGATCTCGAGAAAAAATTGACAACGGCAGATAATATCGACACGAACAAATGCAACGAAAAATATCGTTCTATGAATCATAATTAGTCCACGGTTTGCTAATTGTACCAGGATTATTTTATGATGATAGCATAAATATCCACAGTCCAAGTTCACTGTCGGACGCTTAAATCTTTAAAGTTTTGTCGTACTCTACCCTGTTACGATATGACGATATAAGGTCTTTTTCCTATATCAGAGACAGTGTCGTTCACATTCAAAACTCGGAAGTTCGCATACTGTCCTGTGGTGCGGTAAAACATTGCTGTGGGGCCACATGGACGATGTTTTCCTCCATGGTTTTTGAGTGAACGCTGAAAATCTATAGACCTGCCTCCACTCTCTTCCCCACTAACATTTCTGAGGACACGTACGTCAGCTGATAATGTGTACGATTTACGAGGAATATTTGTCAAGTAGAAGCAAAATCAACAGTTGTCTGCTCAGCGGTAGCTAGAAAACTGTGATGCGGTAACAGTTAAAGCTCGCTAACCCGAATTGCGTGGTAGTACCGGTGAGCAGAGCACGACATTTATCAAACTTGCAGACTTCTCCGTTAAATTTTACCGACTAGCAAAACATGTGTGTCACGTATTTGCGACAGCTGTATGAAGGCAGACCTTGCCGACTGGAAAAAGGAGACGCCAAAGCGACTATGTTTCAGTAATTATTAACAGAATCGTGGTTAATGACGTCATATGCAAAGTAACGTGACCACATGTGAAGTATTATAGCAGCTGCGAATTCTCCTGCCGGGCAAAGTCATCATAAAATTCACTTTATGATGATTAGAACATGGACATATTAAACACGGCCAGACATGCATTTCGGAAGATATGCATCTTAATTATCCAAAACGCCGTTGTTCGTAAATTTCCACACGACGGCATTTCTTTGAACAGGTGGAGTCATTACCACCGAGAAATGACCTTTGTACTTATTAGTTCCATGTCGCCGGATAATCAAATTCGTTCACTTTGCAGTCGCTGGGCGAACAGTGGTCATATTGGTGACACAACTATAATGACTCGCACGCCTGAGAGAAATCCTATCTTTATATTTGGTGATAACATGTGTGCGGATGGTATGAGTCTATAGCTCTATAAGAATGTACAACCTGCGTATACTTAAAGGCTTAAATTTGCGACTGCATAGCTCTGTGAATCAGTCGGAACAACGCAAACTCAAAATGATTATTTTACACTACAACTTATGCGGTCAAATAGATCGGAGTTTCCACGTCGTTCTCGTCAACGTTTCACTTTGATGACATGAAGCGATGAAAAACTATTTAGAAACAGTTTGGTGTCTCAGTACTTATATGATACCGAGAAAGTGTTTGATATATTATGTAAATCCATGAAACTCAAATATCATGATGTTCTGCACACAAGAATTAAAATACCGTATCAGCGCATTTATTGTTTGATGATATCGACAGAAAAATTACTTGAAATTGGCAAATCGTGTACCCCGGTATTATAGAAGGGGAATTGAGCTGCCACTGAAGAGTGCTTCGTCCACTGAATATTGTCGCGAAATGTGTTCTTGCGCGATGTCTAAGGGACCGTCTCAGATTGTCGCAGAAGTTCAAGAAACGAAATTTCTTCGTTTAGATCAAAACCCCCTCCCCCTAAACGAAACTTCAAAAGTGCGAAAATATTCATGTCTGCCCGAGAGTGCAATGTTGCATTTTGCTATAGCTACTAAAGACGTATTCCCCTTGCCACATTACAATTAAAGTAATCGATCAGATTTGAGTACTAACAGGGCATTTTACCGCATAAAAGTTTTATTTTATTTTACTTTCCCTTTTTGCATCTTTTGTACTGTTCTTTGTCTTTGTGAACACGCAATTTGTATTTGGTAGGGGCGGTAAATAAGCGAGAAACTTTGACAAGAGGGCCCAGGCATGTTCAATCATATTAAAACGACTATGACCAGGTGCAAAACAAGTGAGAATAAAGACATCTAGTGGTTAGAGCAGACGCTTATAAATAGCACATTTAAAAAAATGATACTTTTTGTCTTTGTATAATTTGCTGAATGAAATGTTTAGGATACAACGTTCCTATCGGTAAATTGTGTTTGGGGCACAAACGAGATGGAAACAGTTACAAATTTGTTGGCACGAGTGTGCAGTGTATCTTTAATTGAAAATAAACACGCGAAAACTTGTGATCACAAAATAAAAGTGCGAAAGTGAAGTTCACTAATTGAATGGAGGTCAAACCCCCTCCCCCCCCTAAACGAATAAATTTCGCTTTTTGAACTTCTGCGACAATCGACGGTCCCTAACTTGAAACTGATTTCTCCTAACGCCAACGTGGAATGAAAGAAACTTGGGAACATTTACTCTTCGGGAATGCATGGAAGCAAAAGCATGTTGGAATGAACCGGAAACCGGAAAGAACTATAGACAGAAAATTACTCTATAAAAGATGTCCTGTGATGTAATCGAGGAGTAAAAAACAAAGCTTAAATATTTTTTGTTTGATTGCGAAGCTTCGTATTTGCTTAATCCCTTTCTCGAATTGAAGGTCATTTACACACACATTTCTCGAAAATATAGAGAAAGCAATATCAATTTAAAAGAACGAATGAAAACCAAACACATGGTTTTAAAAATTGAGAAAACAACATTGATGAAAACAAACACATGCCGACAGAACGTATGATTTAAAATATTGCTGAAGACAATGGACGTCATCTCTCACGGCAGAATGCGCCTCGGGGACAGATATTCGGACTCTCAAACATTAAAAATGTTGGCAAAAGAAAAAGTCAACAAAATTTAATGGGAGCAAAGCACACGGGACTGTACGCTTAGAGGAAGGCTACACCTAAAATTTATTTCCTTTTCTTGGGCATCTTGGAGCAAAAACGGCATGCTTATCTAATAACAGACTGACTGACAGATAAATTATGATAATTACATAATTGGCGTTTTCATAGTTCGTACTACAAGATCATTCAGTTCATTCCTTATCTATTTAGTGCATGGCCCGAGGAACATGAATATTCGCCATCTGTAATTGGTCTTTGTCATCGTCGAATTTGCATACTTTAACAGTGCTTATTTAAATGCAATTTAAATTAGTATTCAATCAGTCGCCCAACATGAGCGATAACGCAGATATTGTAAATATCAACGATGCAACGATTCTCTGCAAACAAATGTTGTGCATATTTTCTGGTATTTAAGGTTCCAAGACAAGAAATCGACCTTTCAAAACTAACGATTCTCTATTGGTTAATAAGCTCAGAACCCCCGTAAATTATATATTTTCCAAAAGCCTAGATATAGGGAACTTTTGTGTTACCATAGTGTCACCATTGTTTACATAACTATCACGTGATAGGTAATTTGCATTACCTTTCAAAAATCGGTTTTCCTAATGTTTTGTTTCAATGCTTTGAGATATATGGCTGAAATTTGCGTGAGTGCAAGCTGTCCCAGGGATCTTTGAAAATGTGTCTCAGAATTTTTTTAAACCTTCCAAAGCAGCGAATTTAAATCCTCGTCAATTTCTTTAAAATTGTGCTAAATAAAAACCTAAGCAAGATATAAAAAATCTGAGACAGAATTTAGAAGAGCGCTGTGACAGCTTGTATTCCAGCAAGTTTGAGTCAGATATTTTGAAGTATTGAGACAAAACATAGGGAAAACAGATTTTTGAAAGGTTATGCAAATTACCTGTCACGTGATAGTTATGTAAACAATGGTGACACTATGGTTACCAAATTGTTCCCCTATATCTAGGCTTTCAGAAAATGTATAATTTAGGGGGTTCTGAGCTTATTAACCACCAGAGAATTGTTAGATTTCTTGTCTTGGCACCTTAAACACCCTAATAAATTTACTTCTTGCAGTTTCCACGGGCTTTCATGCTTATACATAGAAAAAAGATATGAAAAAAGATTCCCTCCTTATGATGTGATTTGAAATCCGAAATCAGATCAATATTCCCGAGTTGCCCATCTTGTCACTTTCTGCATGATATGATTGGCTATTCAATATTTCTTGTTCAAAACGTTCAAAACTCATCTGACAGCAACGTGCGGCTTAGCGAGCTATTTCTTTCAGTCAGGTACCTAGTTTGGAATTGTGTCAAAAATTGACCAGGTACTCGCGTTACAGAGCCCACAGTGGAGTGACGACTTGAGAGTATTATCGCGACTTGAACAGCAGATCAAAGTACTGATTGCCAATTTTTCTGTGAAATGCAAAGACTTTTGAAGTGACTGAGAGTAATTTTACTTGACTGCGGATAAAACATTTCGGTCTTGCATTCAACGATCGACAAGTGACCGGTTAAATTAAATTCCTGCTTCAACCGAAGAACAGGGATCCAATAGGGTAGGTGGGTAGGTAGGTAGGTAGGTAGGTAGGTAGGTTGAATGGGTGGATGGGTGGTTTGCAGACAGGCAGACAAGCAGGGTATTGTGGGGGATCTGAAAAAAAGAAGATTTCAATCGCGATTCCTCCACCCACTCCCAATCATTATTTGTGAACGCAGCCTTCTGCAAATTTTCAATGACATATAACTTAAAATAGCTTTCGATAGCAACCGAATAATGAAGCATGATTTTCCTCTGATCGTCAAAAGATAATGTAACTGAGTAGTTAAATAAATTCATAGGGTACATGTTTATGTTATGCTTGCCCTTCTCGGCTTATAAACATAAGAAAAGGTAAATTGTTGGAATGAACTTCAGCAAACTGATGCCTCGATAGCGAAATTGAAGCAATTCACTTATGCAGACTGTTACGGCGATGGTCGGTTAGATTAACTCAAAACCCTGACCAGTAAATAAGTACGGCATATTCCCGAGACGAGCCAAGCAAGTAGCGTCGTTCGGTTCATGGCTTGATAATAGGTCGGCGTAGCATACGTTCCGCTAACCAACCTCAATGTTTGTTTTGAGGAAGGGTCACGACCCTTCTCGAATACACTCCCTTGGTAAGCGAAGTTCAGAGACTAGCGGGCCAGTGCAGGTGCATGTGTGTGTGTGTGTGTGGGGGGNNNNGGCATTTTTGTTTGTTTTGTTTCATCCCTGTGGGATTGATACTCTTTCTGACTTATTTCCATTCTGGCTACGATTTTTAGAAGTTAATATGCTACAGCTTAAGAACGGCACAGACCTGACTTTCGGTAAGTAGATCATATGCAAACTTGTCAGATAATTGTGGAGATATTTCATGATAAGATCATGGTTTTGTCGAAATAAACCGACCGAGCATTTCGATACATTACTGATAAATGATTCTCAACAAGTATTTATGAACGTAAGTCACTTATTTGGCATGATAAGATAAGTATATTTTGGTGTGAATTTCAATGGGTTCTTTTGGACCCCGATCCAAATATATACACTCTACCCCCAGCCTCAAGGACTGCCTAGGTTAATAGTGCTAAACGCTGTCTCTGTCCATCGGTGTTCACACTTGCTGAAGATATATGTAAAATCACGGGAATTTGTTTTTTGCCATCAAAAATAGAATCTCCCTCCCTCTCTCTCTCTCTCTCTCTCTCTCTCTCTATCTCTCTCTCTCTTTTTCTGTCTCTCCCCAGTAGTCTGTGTCATGATCGTCACTTGCATTTTTCTACAAGGGACACAAACGAAGGCCCAACTTGGTAGGTCTATTTATAATATTTCCCCTTAATTTATTGCACGTGTTAAATGAACTTAATGAAAACTTAATGACTATGATAGTATGTCAAGTTGTAAATTGTGAATTTTTTTTGTGCATGAGAACAATTTAAAAGCATAGCCGTGAGCGTACTTTTATGGAATAGGTGCAAGAGTCATGATTCAACACATCGTCTTATCATTGTGCACCACAATTGGAATTCCAGGTCATGAAAGGTAGATAAATTTTGAAAAAAAAATCGTGTTATGCCATATACATGTACAACCATTTCAATCAGTAACATCTGTACTAGTGCTCTCATTTGGGAACAGACGAAGTGTTTGAGTTTCATAATCTAAACGAGAATCTGACAAACCTCAGCGACTGGTCGATCAAAGATTCAAATGGTTCTCAGGTTCAACTGGTCGACAAGAACAGCCATCCTCAATCCACAAAAAATTTAAGGCTTATAAACCCAAAGGCGATAATAATCAATCGATGTCACTTCTAAAAGCGTTGATTGACGTGCCTAGCAGAATTATTCTTCGATACAATGATCGGTGTACATGTTTCAAAGCAAATTGCTAATATATTTTGTGTGATTTTTTCTTCTGATATCTTCAGCAACGTGCGAATTCTCACGTGATTTCGATTTCGCTGATACATTTGAGGAATCTCCTCCTGGTAAGTGAAAACCATCTTTCCAAGCTGAGCTAACGTATTGTAACAGCAAGCTAATTCTGGGTCATCCATGTCGATTGAATAAAAACCCATGTCATACAGACGATTGTGACAAGTAGGCCTTGGAAGACAAAAACAAATCACCGTGTTCTACATGGCCACATTTAACGACCATCAAAGGAAATGAAGGTATAAAAGGGGGGCGAATAAAAGTAAAGATGTTGGTTTTTAATCGACAGAACTTTTCCATGCAGTCAATGACTCTCATCTCTTCTGCTAAGCGTTATCATATCACCGACAAAAGTTGTGAATTATCAGAAGACAGAATTCTTCATTGCCAACAGAATAAACAAACCAGATAAACACACAGAGAAATGGAAAAACATTGATCATATTGTTATGTTACTTTGTTGATATTTCTGACAGTAATGAGTAATGCGAGTTTGTCCTTTGTGAGACTCGAATAAAACTCTTATAGATACAAAAAAGTTGTGCATTATGACTAAATCTCAAAATAATTGTACATTTATTCATGTGTGTTTTTTCATCGACGATGTGGATTCTGTGTATTGTTTTAACTCAAAGCTCAGGACACCTTCACATTACGAATTCCTTCCCATTAAAGGTAGAGTGCTCTCAAATGTTTGCAATTCTTTTCTGGGCAGACTCGATTGGTTTATTTTGAAGCAAAGTTTTCTTTTCACTACTAAGGGACATGGATTTATGCAATCGATGTAGGAGGGAGCGAGACTGAAATATCTCTTTCAATTGATGATTGCATCGAGCGCAAGGGATGTGATGATTGGTTCACTATCGATGGTAAAAATGTTAATTGGAAATTGCAGTATGACTTAGAGGTGAGTAAAGTAACTGGATGACGTATTCTGCTGTGAATTCGTTTCTCAGGGCAGACATCTCTCACAGTTAAAGTTTCAGATTACTTTCAATGTCAAATCAAACGTGAGTACGAAAACTGAAATATCTTTGTTGCAATTTTCGATAGATATTTGAATAACCTGTCGTTGAGTTCTAACACAACCTTCAAATTAGCTGTGGAAACGCAGCTACCTGTGGCGGGGTAGCGCGCGTGCGTCTATGCGGGTCATCAAAAGCTTGTGACGGGGTTGACCTTTTGATGACACGCATAGACTCGTATGCGCGCTAGCTCGCCACAGATAGCTTCGTTTCCATAGCTACCTTCAAATTAACATCATATGGCCAATTTACTTTGGCCACTGAACATATAGACTGTTTTCAGATATTTTCGATTAACTTAAAACATTTTTGATGTATTAAGAGAGGTCGACTGACATTTAAAACATTTCATAAATATAAATAGAAAGACTTGAGTCATGACACACATTGTACTTCTTCAAAGGCCAACAACTGTACAGAAGATTTTCGGATGAATATTCGGTGTACCAAAGTTGGTATAGGACCCAATCCACAGGTATGTATATAGTTCAATCAACGCCGCTTTATTACAATTGCACTGTAAGAAAGTTACGATGGCCATTTCTTATTTCAAATTCTTATTTGATATTTTACTTCATGATGCATATTTTCGCCTTTTTGTGACCTTTGACTTTCAGCATGATGTGTGTAAGCTTCTAGAACGAAATGCAGAGCAACGAAGCAGTGCAGCTGTAAGTGTGAAGTCGTACCGAACACACCGAGCGAGTTATACAGAGGTACACAGACAAGCTGAATCATGATTAGTGTGTTCAGTACTTACTTAACACCAAAACGACCCTGCTTTACTTAACTGTACTTGGTTCGATACAATGTATACGCACCACGTTAAAAGTCAAAGGTCACGGTCGCAAACAAGTGAAAAAAATGCATATATTGTATGTCCTTCCCTAAGCTACTCTCATTTTCCTTTGCCACACACGGTACACCCATATAACACGTACGTTATACACATTGTGCTGATGTAGGCTTGCAGGCATTTGTGCCGATCGCAGGCTGAGCTCTTCGTATTGACTTACTTTAATGAACTTCCGACTCTACCCGCATTTAGACAATGGAAGTGATCGTGGTTGTGCATGACTTGAACGAATTCGAGCCAGAATTTCTGAGAACTCCATACAAAGCGGATGTATTTGAAGTAAGTCCAATTTCTAGAAATTAAAGCGTCAATATCTGTAACTTTGATATTTCTTGTGCTGTATTCATCCTAAAAAAATATGCCAATATAAGCCGTATTAGGTCTAGCTGCTCGCAGTTGTTCGACACTACCTTGTTTTGACGCACACATGAATATTTTGTAGCGGTTATAGAAATGTTGTCATCAGTTTGTAGAGTCACATTCCTAAGGCAAGTTCTTAAACTGGTTAATTTTTAAATGCATCAGTGGACTGTTTGGATTCATTAAGCTAAACCGACTTGAGTTAATCCGAATCTGATCGAGTCAATGGAACCCGCTGAAGAGCACCCAAAATGACGATGACGAGAGAGTATGAAAACTGTGAATTACTCACTAAACTTTGCCAAATTGTCAAAAACTGAGCACGGTGATCTACCGAAGAAAACTTTTCATAAAAAGTAGAGGCATATGTCACCTAGATGCTACTTATAAAAGTTTTAAAAAATTGACAATACTGGAAGGTTAAAATATTGCATAAAGTAAAACACGCAATCGCTTAATTTGGGGTGTAATAATTGCGAATTTGGCGAAAAATAAAAATTCCATTTTTTCACACATTTTTCCAATTAAATTAGAATCTTTGCTGTTAAAAATTTTACCTTTGAGTTATTGTACGATGAGAATGTGAACATTACATTCACTATATGGACTTGAAATGAGTGGTTTGATACATTGATTTTAAGTGATTTTCGTCGAAAACGAAAGTGGTGACCTCATTTGTTTCTGGAATATTTGATTATTGTAATATACCAGAATTTAAAATCCCTGATACAAAAATATAATATTAGCTACAATTTTTCTGATCATACACTCTTAAGCAAACAATATTATAGAAATAAAAGTTTGGTACTTTTCAGTATTTTTGCTTTTAGTATAAACTCCAATCTCATCTTTTACATTTTATTATGCTGTAGTATTGAGTACTCAGCCTATTACAATCTACATATGTGTTATTTACACTCACGTTGCTGTCAATATCATTTCATATAATTGTGACCAGTGTGGAAGAAATTTATCTACATATTGGTTTGAAGGTATAAGGAGGCTAGACTACATCGAAATTTCTATATATATTCCATAAGACTGCTACATATTAATACTCAGGCTGTGTTTATAAGTTAAACGCATTTTACCACAATGATTTAAAAAAATAACTGCAAAAAATGATATTTTCTCACGATACAATGTTGAACAAAATTCAAGTTTAACATACCTACTGATCAATTACATCTTTGTTACACTCTATGGACAATGTATTCATCGTAAAATGACAAATACAGGTAGCCATATAGGAATATAAGTAAACTGTAACAATCACGTTCAAGGAGACACTCTTCCTGTATACTATAGTCAACATTGTTTGTGAACAGTTATATACCTATTGTCCCTTTTGGCCATTATATATTGATAACTGTCAGGTCTCCTGGTCTTCCATGTGTTGCTCCCCGGTCTGATATTGTGTACAAGTCAAGTATGTTTCACTATCATGAGCGTCATATGATCCAAACTCTTCTTCAACTACATCTGAGTACGATCAGAGCTCTCTCTAACACTGCTGGTACGTAGTGACAGTGGTACTGGCAGTAGCAGGGCAGCATCTATATTAACTTTGATAATTTTAACAGTATTTTGTTCAGTTCATACAATTGTATTCTTGTTCTACTCTATACAGTATGTTGATCTGCCTAGTATTCAGCTTGTCAACACAGCCTGTGTACGTGTACTGTGCATTTATGTCATTGACGAATGACTTTGATAACTGATTCTTATTCAGTTATCACAAATAGTGTTTACATATACAGGCTTTGTCGACAAACTGAACATGGTGTGTTTCAGCATGCTTTATGGAGACAGCAAGGAACTGTATTCTCATATATTACATAGAAATATTGAAAAAGCTATTAACAGTTGCAGCTTCTGCCCCATTACAAGTTCTACTTGTTATTTTTCTTGTGAAATTTCAATGGCATTCATGTACTAAAAGTCATACAATGTGACAAAATAGTTGTAGATTTTTTAATTATTACCAGCATTGGAACCATTGGGTGACATAAAAATATCAGTCATTTTTCATAGAATTGCCTACCAAACTATTGAATCTTTAATATTAAAATAATAGGAAACCAAAATATTTTCAGCCCCCCCCCCCCTTATACGCAGAGCAAAACTTTCAAGTCCCACATCTACTACCCTCAAAATTTCAAAACCCCGCTGAATTTCTCCACCCCCGGTATTTGTGAATGTAGAATTATTGTTCGCAGATGAATTGTACTTGTTGTCCGGGGTTAAAATACAATTGTGGCATTAGACGTTTATGCTGCCAACTTATGAAATCAGATATGTCGCCGCTTTGAATCCGGGGCGAGGTTTTTGGGGGAGGGTATTCTCGTTCCAAAATATTTATTGAAATAGCATTTTCATGTCTCTAAGCTGTCACCAAAATAGAGAAAAATAACTTTGTAATAAAACCAAATAAGGTTACTAACCATAGTTAAATGCAGCACAGGTTAAGTCGATTCCAGGCGATTTTAGATTTTATTCTTTGGCAAACATGATTTTTGAAAATGAA
Source organism: Ptychodera flava (assembly GCA_001465055.1). Classification (NCBI taxonomy): domain Eukaryota; kingdom Metazoa; phylum Hemichordata; class Enteropneusta; family Ptychoderidae; genus Ptychodera; species Ptychodera flava. The sequence goes on from LD344970.1 coordinate 21,446, forward strand.
CTGTTTTTTTTCATAGTTTTTAGAGGATGAGTGATCGTAACTACTTTGTTACGGGAATTAGACCATGCACACAACATACACCAGAGAGAGAGAGAGAGAGAGAGAGAGAGAGAGAGAGAGAGAGAGAGAGAGAGAGACTGTACACATATCTGACACCTTTTTTGATTTCCAGTTGACGCATATCGACAGCACAGTGTGCACTGTCACCGTCAACGACGGAGATTGTAAGGATCGGGATCGGCCAGGACATATTCATTTTAGAGTGATCGATGTAAGTATTTACACCCCTGAAGTATGTAAATCCCTGGAATAAGACAGCAAGCACCAATAAATGTCTGTTTATAAATCCGCTGTGATGTTTCACACACAGAGAGGCTTGTCTTTATATATGAAAACAAACTTTCTACGGTATCCAGAAAATTAGAGAAAATATTATAGCTGATTGGAGCTCAATTGGCTTTCATCATATGTACATTATGTCTTGTAAGTTGTTCAGTTGGGGTGCCACCTATTGGCGATGTGACACTCTGTTCTGATATGATTTTTTCAGGCTCTACTAATGTCGAATGCGGATTTTGTCAAGCTACGTTTTGCTCTCACATATGTGATGTGTTCAAGATTATGTCGGGAGTTCTTGTCTGATCAGTTATTCATTTATCTTGAAACATTTCAATTCGTCCTGAACTTCAGCTGACCTCTGTCTGGCTCAAGTTTATTTCACTATTTTTACTGTGTCTTTGTGGAATATTACACCCAGAGCATGTGATATTTGATCTTGAAAACCATATCAAGTGCATGTACGAAGCATTGCGAAGCAGACTTGTCAAATGTACGAGAACAAAGTTGTTAAACATTGAACTTTGTAGCTTCATATACATCATTGCAGGTCTTGTTTTTTAAGCCCGTGACAATATCACAATATTCCACCACTATTTTCAGCAAAACTAAGGGTGTTCCGAAGAACCTTATGCATCGCTCTCCTGGCACAATCATATCGTTTCCCCGGTTTCTTGCAATTAGCAGTTGTTGAGCTGTAATGGTATTTACAAGTACTCGAACAGTTTTGTTCATCATTTGACCCTCTTATAGCCCCTCGTGTGACCTTTCTTTGCAATTGCCATAGACAACTAGGTTTGTAAAGCGGAGTCAAGCTGTGAGCGAGCTGTAATTGTCTGGTTCTAGGGCAGTTACCTAATTACCACCAACCATTTACCACCAGGATATTTACCCCCTAACACTATTTGTAACGACAATAGTGCTTTGTCGAAAATGATGTCAAATGGGAAATGATGAAAAAAAGAAATTCTCGATCAAGCGCGAAGACTGTGTATGCATCTTTTCTTGTACTGTCTTCTGCCGGGTGCCACATGACTTACCTGTAATTTTGCCTCACAAGTGTTACTATACAGTCTAAATTTTACCCTATGCCTAACAGCTAGGGAAACGAAACCGGGACATCTGATTAAAGACCCCAACGCTAACTACTACACCAGTAGAGGTAGAAGTTGTCTGCGGCTGTTAGTTGAAATATTAATCTTGAACTTGACACTGTATGTCAAAACATACATTGTATAATAAACGAATACTATAAATTACATTAAACAGAATAAGACAATGTCTCTTTACTTATCATTTTATTGGCTTACCTGAAACCTAACCTTGACCCTAACATTAAGCAACCAATAATTTTTAAGAGAGGGGGTAATTGTCCGGGTAGTAAATGTCTTGTGTGGTAAGTGTCCGAGTTGTAAGTGTCCAGTGGTAAATAGCCGGGGGGGAGGTAAATGGTAGATGGCAAATGTCCATGGACTAAATGTCCGGGCTAACTGTCCTGTTACCTATTGTCTATATACGCAATGACATGGCATAGTGAGATTCGCCAGGCTACACTGTTTTGGGATTATTAGTGAAAGCGCTCTGTAGAAATCAGAACTTTGTAACGAATAAGAGATTGTGAATGGATCTAGGCTCATCATCATCGGCAAGACTTTCTCAAAGGCCTGGCCTTATCTGAGATGAGTATATGTGGTGCACAGCCCGAACAGGAATCAAATCAATCCGATCTTGAAAGGGTTTGAGGTTAGAGTTTGGTTTAGTCTTCGAGTTAAATGTATAAAACATACAAGTATTATATTAGCCAGAAAAGAGCCGAAGATTATTAGGGCTTTAAGGAAGTCTTTCCGTCGTCATAGTAGCGATTGTTATAATGACCATTATTATTATTATTATTATTATTATTATTATTGTACTTGGGCCTCAGCCCAAGTACATTTGTTTTCATTCCGTGGGAAAAAACTGTAAGGTATAACCATTTCTGG
>LD344970.1:45925-57602 GCA_001465055.1 Ptychodera flava
TCTCTCTCCAAAAACATCGTCTGCATCACGCGTGATTATCATCTATTGAGTCTTCGGTCAAGGATGTTTTAAAATTATTGTTCTGGCAGTTGAGATGTGTGCTTTACAGTGTCAATTGACAAGTTTTCTGGTTTGATGCCATGGTTTTCATACTGCTAATAGGTATTCGAAGAGTGTGCACCTAAGCAAATTTACTCTTGTATCGCGTTTTCAGTGACGAAAGGGTGTTGCTTGACGCAGCTACGGAAATGGACGAAAACTGGCCGGAGTCAGTTCCCGCCACCGCTGAGAAGCCGATCGTCATCTCGCGCACAGTCATTCACGAAGAACAGGTACGTATAACAATGTAATACACCATTTGAAATCAACGATCGCAGAAAAAGAGAATTACTTTCGCAATTTTTCTGTAGGCCTGAGGTTAAATAAAAAATAGATTTTTTTGTAACATTCATCCGAAAATTAGAAGTAGCTATGTCGAATTGTTTTCTTTTCGTTGGCTGATATCAATGAAATAGGGCAAAAGTTAAAGAATTTAGTTGAAATTTTTGAAAATGCACAAAAATGTCAAGGATCGGCGCTGTTTTTTCTAGGGTAGGTCGACTCACCAGAAACACATATATTTTGTTGGTTTGGCCTAATGCCAGAAAGTTTGATAAAATACTGGGAGCGGAATTTCCGGACAAAACAGCGATGTCAAATGAATGGCATTACTGCTTCACGTAAAATAATCTACGTTCAACGGTATATTTATTGGCATCTGTGTGAAAGGTTTTTCTCAGAGTGTGCTGTAGAGTTAAATTTTATCTTAATCATTTTGCACACTTTTACAGGAAATGTCGATGGAACTTCTTCATGAGACGTCTGACCATGGCGATGACTGGTCCTACAAGGAAACATTCGATGCCCTCGAAAAGATAGAACCGGTCGCTATCGACAATCCGGCATTCGTTGATCACGACGGCAACTTAGTGAATGCCGACAGCATTGGCGTCGACCAAACGCTTTCCAACCCTTCGGCCGAACGGGACTATTGGCAGAGTGTCGGAGTCCAGGAAGGCGATGAAGGACAGTCGATAGCACCGTCAACACAGCCGGTTCCAGCGCCCGCTCAGGTTGTTCAAGATGTAATCGACACATCCGGGGAAGAAACGCACTCCATAAAGGTCGAGACGTATCCTACCCCCGAACTCGAACAGCAAGACGACGCTCCTGAAACATGGCCGACACCGTCGCCACCGTTACAAGATTACGTCACACAAACCACAGGCCAAGGCCACTTTAAGCCGGAGGGAGACGATGTAGACGGCGAGGTTGAGGTTGAGCGCACCGTGACATTCAATGATGAAGTGGTTGTTGAACACTATGATGAAGATGGAGACAACCAAGTCACAATCGTCACCTTTTAAATTCAAACTTTGAAGTTTGTCAGAGTCTTGACCCCAAAAATAGCCTTAATCATAATAATGACGATTTGAAATTCCCTTCAATCTATATAAAGTGATGATTATGAAGGCAACTAGTGCGATGAACGTCAGATCAAAGTTTCAAACTTTGAATATCAAGCAAGTGCAATCATAATGCGATGCAATATAGTAACCTTTTTATCAATGAAACGTCATAAATTTTCCCTTTTACTTTTTCTCGCTGTCGAAACATCAGAAATTTTCATTTACATTTAATCGGTTTGAGTTACATATAGGCTCATAAATCACCATAGTTTTCATGTTTTATTCAAAGAATATGTTGCTGATAACTTGTGGGTCAGCATGTGAAGGAATATAATGTCTCGCTGCAATAAACCTTCTCTGTTTGAATTCGCACTACAGAACAGTTATTTTACACCGATTTTATTCGGCTCTTCAAGCCACATCCTAGGCAAACGCAGCGATCTAAGGCAACTTACACTACTGCAATAATGTGGTGATGTGCGGCAGTGTCGGAAAACAAATTAAATAAGGCATAACAATGGACGGACATGATGGCTATTCTTGACAAGTATCCAAAATCAAAACAAGCGTGTAAAAGCACTGGTTATGACTTGGTGTATTTGTCATTTTTGGCACAAATGTTGTCGGCCACTGTACTTTTTCTGAGATTATTTTGTCACTATAGGGCCAGTAGCTGTAACTTTTTGTAATGGTTTCACTATTTTTACTTTGTATGCATATTTTAAATTCTTAATCCTCCAAATAATGTTGAAACACCCGCTATTTACTATGTCAACGTAGCGTCTATACGTTTAAAATGTACGTTGTTGTTTTCTTGACATATGAATTTTGGTCCGGACTAGAGTTCATATGTAAACAACAGTGCAATGCAGTCTATACATGTACAGGCTGAGTTGACGAGCTGGATACTGTGTATCCCAACATGCTTTGGGGAGTTTAAGAAAGTGTAGTCATTATGAAAACAGCATAAAATAGGTTGGGGATCATCAAAAGTTACAGATATCTACTGGCCCATTACAGTAAGCCATTGTAGTGATGTAAGCCTACGGCGCGCCAAATGTTTCAAAAATATTTATCGATTCAGTGCAAAAATAAACTGTCTTTCTCGATTGAAATAAAAATTAGGTGTCATTACGGAAGGAAATAAATAAGAAAAGTATAATTAAAAACCAAAAGACAGAAATGTCATTTAATACTTCATTTTAACTTGAGAATATTCTTTAAAGCGTAATTAGGAAATAAACAATTTTCAACGATTTGAAAAAGTCATATATCCATACCTATCGACATACATACACGTATAATAGTTCGCGTAAAAGGTGCAATTAGTGCTGATTTTACGAAAAAAGTATAAGATGTTTACAGTGGTACGTACACAAAAATCACAGGAAAATCACTAAAAAACCACTACTACCACTCGGAAAAAAGTATAACAAAAAATTAAAATGTGAACCACATACAGAAAATCATTATAAAAGAATCAGACAAAAAAGCCATGCATATATTAAATTATTTATGTACTTAAGAAAATTAAAAAGCAGTACGTTTCATAAAAAACGTATTGTAGATAATCAAAAATATAATATGAACCACCAGCCCCTTTAACAGTAAAGAGAGAAAATCACAGAAAAATTTCGGCAGTGATGGCTCTAGACAAAAGTGGACATCATCTACTAAAAAATAAATAAATAAATAAATAAAATAAAATAAAAATAAAAAAATAAAAAATGCCACGGACACAGCAAATACAAAAAAAACGCGTGGACCTGTGGAAAGAAAAAACAAATGGGCACTCGCCACAGCAAAAAAAAAAAAAGAAAAAACGGGAAAAAAGAAAAAAAAACGGAAAAAAACGAGCACTCGCCACACACACAAAAAAACAAACGCGCGAAATTACAATTAATTTATTCAAAAAACTCATGGTTCACGTTTCCTTCGATCTATGAATCCCCAACAGCGGGGAATCCGATCACCACATACTCAAATGTTTGACGAAATATTAATTGAGCATTTCAGTGATAACTTTGACATCTTGAATCCTAGCTCTGTTTGGCTGGGCCCAGCCAAACAGAGCTACTTGAAACCGTACTAGATGAAGTGAAGTGCAATATCACCTAAAGAACGTCCAGGTTAACAGTGAATAGTTCCAGAGAGTCAAGTTAACTGAGCCAATTTGAGACAGTCCACAGTTCAGATCACGAGCGAGACGTACAACCCATGTCCCTTCATAGCAACACTGCGAACATATGGATGCCTTAGGTGCGATACGGCAGGGGGCTCACATGCAGGCCTTGCACCGAGCCGCTCTGTCATCGCCGTTATATGATTTCTACACGGTTACGTGTGGTTCGATACATAGCGGCCGGCGTGTTGAGAGAACGTCCATCGTTTTCCGTGTTCGACAAGACGAGCGACGCAACTATAAACACCGACTATGATGCAACCACGATCCCTCAGGACCGGCACAAGCCTAACGAGTATGGCGAGAGTGTCCGGCCTTCGCAACGCCAGACACTCTCATTATACTCGCAGGGCTAGACCGGCACATACACGACATGTCGATCCCCATTTCAGAAAGCTTTATTTCCACACAGTCCAATATATGGAATTACGATATTTGTGTAGTAGCTTATACATAGCTCTTGGTGCCAGGGCGGTTAGTTACCGGCGTTATAAGGTCTGGTCCTGTAACGCCAGTAAAGTCTCACAGCCCTGCCGCCCAGAGCACAGGGGACTCGTACTTGTTGTTTATTTGTGTCTGTTTGTTTGTTTGTGTATGTGTTTGTGTTTGTTTATTTGTTATTTTTAATAAAATAACAGCAAAAAGCTGTTTTGTTAATATTTGTCAATAGAGAGCAGTTTATTTATTTGTTTGTTTGTTTGTTTATTTATTTATTTATTTATTTGTTTGTTTGTTTGTTTGTTGATACGTATTTCCGATGGTTTGGGTTAGGGTTAGGCTTAAGTTAGGGTTAGGGTTAGGGTTAGGGTTAGGCTTAAGTTAGGGTTAGGGTTAGGGTTAGACTTATTCACTCCCTCTATATATCTCAATATATAGAGGGAGTGAATAAGTCTAACCCTAACCCTAACCCTAACTTAAGCCTAACCCTAACCCTAACTTAAGCCTAACCCTCACCCAAACCATCGGAAATACGTATCAACAAACAAACAAACACGTAAACAAACAAACAAACAAACAAACAAACGAACGAACAAATAAATAAATAAACTGCTCTTTATTGACAAATATTAACAAAACAGCTTTTCGCTGTTATTTTATTAAAAATGACAAATAAACAAAAACAAACACATACACACAAACAAACAGACACAAATAAACAACAAGTACGAGTCCCCTGTGCCCAGAGCTACATTAATCAGTATACAGAGAAATAGCGGCTGCTTGATCAGTGTTTGTCAAGTCGGGCGCGTTCGCGTTCTACATGTACTACTGAAAACGTTGCCTCGAATCTAAACGGAGTGTTTTAGCCTGAGTATTTTTTCCTTTGCCACACTCCGTTTAGAGGCTAAACTCACGGTTACATGTACGTGTGGTTCGATACATAGCGGCCGCCGTGTGGTATACAATTTTACTATGCAACTATGCATACCCACACGGCGGCCGCTGTGTATCGAATCACAAACGTAACCGTGGGCTAGCGGCTAGCCATCGTTTTGTTGGGGTATGACTCCATGGCTTCGGCACAGACTGTCTATGGTTTGGGAGAGGCGGCCCTACACTGTACAGTGAGGTGATCGCTGGTCGCCGGCGCGGCGTGTACTGTACTAGCGACGGGACCGCCGGCCGCTGGCTTACCACCTCCAGGGGGTATATTGAGGCACGCCATGAGCGAGGGGACCGCTGGCAGCCGACGAAGCACCACGAATGTTTTGTCCACTTGTAACTGTTTAATACAGAATGGGACGTATCGGTAACTTGGACGTCCATGAGATGATATTGAAGACTAGAAGCTGAGAGTTCTCGCTGAAATACTCAAAATATCTTGTCCAACATCCGAGAGTCATGATCCAAAACCCTCTGGCGCTAAACTCTAACAATCAGGTTGAGAATTATATTTAATTTACATGTCGGGTTTTTTCTGCGGGGTGTCCCACTCTGTTTTCTTTTCTCGAACAGGCCTCTTTTTTTTCTACTGGTTTTTTTTTTTTTTTTTTTTGGTAACCTCGTTTTCGTTTTTTTTTGTAACCTCGTTTTGGTTTTTTTTCAAGCTGACCTCGTTTTGGTTTCTTTTCAGCCTCAACGCCAGCGCGATCTCGGTCGACTTTTCAGTTTTGATTTTCTTTCTTTTTTTAGTCAGACCTGATGGTGGTTCGCTTTGTTTTTTTTGTAGTAGTGAAAGTACTATTTTTGGCTTTGTTTTTAAGCATTTCAATATTTTTTTTGTGTGTGCTTGATTTTTTTTTTTGCTTTTTTCCCTTACAATCAGCATTCATTGCACCTTTATATCAAATACACGTGTATGTACGTCAATAAGTATGGGATTGTGGTATTTTCAAATTTTTGCAAACAGTTTATCTTCTCATTACGGTTTAAAGGGTATTTTACGATTAAGTATTGCATAACATTCTCCCTTTTTTTGCAATAATACTTGTCTCGTTTATTTTCTTCCGGAATTCCATCGAATTTTTATTTCAATTGAGAACGACGGTTGCACGTCATCTTTATCTGTACAGACACATTCAAATATTTAATGACACATATTTTCAAATGAATGTTATTTTTGCGAAAAAGTACATTATTAAAATAAAATGATATGGACGAAAGAAATCTTTTCTTTATTATTCATACACGTTTAATACTTTATTTAGAAAGAAAATTTGACAGTTTATTTTTACTCTATGACGATAAATATTTTTGAAACATTTGGCGCGCCGTACCTAAGGCCTTCCAAAACATTAGTTAACGCTATTGTAAACTTAAGAGGCACTGTCTGTAAAAACCTGCAAAAGGTGGCCAACGTCAAATTTTCAATTAAGACGAAACATATCGCATATGATAGGGCATAATTTAACTAAGAAGGAATGAATTTTAATTTTTGTTTAAACGGACCCATTTTGATGTTACAGGCCATGTCACGTGATATGGTGAGGACCTAATATTTCCTTACGATTTCCCCTTTAAAAAGTTGAAAATTCTGTAAAAATGCAACGTATTCACTATATTGTAGATTATTATCTAACAAAAAGTGACGGTATCAGTATATATATTTGTCATGAGTAAGGTCCCCTCAGTACGTCCGTAACCTTATATCGACCTTTGACCCTTCTCTGCCGTAGAGGGCGCTCTAATAACGGAGAAGTGAAATCTGAGCAAATTTCAGCATTAAAAACTTCCAATTTTATAAATTAAAATTGGTAACCCTTGTGCGAGATCCCGTAGTGACATGTACATCATGTTACATAACATGACTAATGTTTTGTGAATCACTTTTAAAACTTGCGGGCAAACAGTTATTTTTTATGTTATGCTGTCATGAAAAGTGATGAAATATTGCTGCTTTCTTATTTTGATTTTTGCTAAAGCCTGTCTTAATCATTTATCAACAAGTTCGTTTTTTATATCATTGACAAAAAGAAACCCAAAAAACATGATTTCAAATTTACAAACAACAAAAATAACAACAACAACACAAGTAGCAACTTCGTGACACGTTTTTTTTTTGTACCATACGAATACATATACTCCGGGTGTAAGGGTGACGAATTCATAAATTAATTTCTTTGTTATTATCTTCATCATCGGTTTATTGCTAACAGTTTACTTTCGAAAAAATGGAATATGACATTTAACACACACCAAAAAAAAAATAGTTTGAAAAATTTCAAAGTCCAAACTAAACAAAATACGATGACACATTTTCTTGTAAGCTTGAAGTAGCTGTGAGTACTACGAATAATGGTTAGACTTCTGGTATGTATTTACTGAAAGTCTGTCGCCTTGGAAAATATTTGACATTAGGAAGTGTTTAGACACAGCAAACAAGTAAGCACTGCTTCTACTACAATTATAAAAATATTTACCATCATTGGAACTGCTCGTGGAATTCCTTGACGTTTGTAAGTGAAGACATAAAAAGCAAATAATCCAAAGGTTTCTGTCACTATGGGGTCAAAGGTTAATGACATTACGTAACCATAGCTGCAACACGCAGTCCAACGTAAACAATAGACGCGCTTGCCGCAATCCGGAAGCAGCCGCCGGTGCACTCCGAGAAAATTTGTGAGTATTGGCATTTTTATCCATGATATTATCAACGAAAATAAATTCGACACACCAAACAGTTTTGTTTCTTTAGTTTTACAAACATCGGAAGTGAAATTCAGTGATAAAATCCAGGCAACCTGCATCGGTCGAAACAGCGGGAATTTCAAATTGGTGATAGCGATCCCGGTGTGTTGCTTGACGTTTATTTATCAAAATACGAGTCAATGTCAGTCAATGTCATATTTCAGCTTGGTGACTTGATGAATCCTAGCAATGTACTGCTATCTTGAATTGCTGTGACATTATCAGCAATCGCTTTACCTGGAAACATGGTGGCAGTAGGAGAAACTCTTGCTAGCAATGCCCTGAGTGTCGAATGATTAGACCTACCGTCGCATCACATTATCAAATGCTGTGTATGAGAGCTTAGCCGTTCATGATTTTAAATAGGCAAGTGGGTACAAGTGTCTGAGAGAGGTACAAGCAAATAATCATTAGGAACGTAATTTTGTTTTATTCTCAATTCACAATAATTTCAGATCTACCTGTTGTCATGAAATGGATATCTCTGTCACAGCTGTGGGTTGTGATGTCGGCATTGCTGCCGGAAAAGCAAGTGAATGCCATGGATCGCTAACAGCCCTTGAATTGTGCACTCGAGACATCACTGCACATCTCAAATTTCCCAATGCGCTTTCAGAACGACTTTAAATATAATTGTTTTGGTTGTGCTGTCATGTTTTCAGGTCATTATAGAATGAACCCATCGTGAACGAATTGATGTTTAAACTTAAACTAATTTCTGTCATATAATTACCTACCTGTTTGTACTTATAGGACTTCTTCTCTAACTGCTCACTAACCGCAGATAAGATCTTTTAAATCTCGCCCAACACCCCCTTGGTCTATGAATAATTACCCACGATACACCAGTTTTAATCTGCAGCATATTGTGAACTCACTAGTACACTGCATGTACCAACCTTTCCTGAAGGTGAAAGCCACCCAGATAATAGGGGTAATAACTCAAAGATTACCATGAGAAAATAATAACCAATGGAAATTACACTCACGGCAAATAAATACACACAAACCATGGGGAGGAAGGGCGGGAGCAAACAGGTAGGTAATTATATGACAGAAATTAGTTTAAGGTTAAACATCAATTCTGTCACCAATTACCTACCTGTTTGTACTTATAGGACAAACAACAGAATACCACAGACCTTAGGAGGCTGGGACAAATTATTTGCCTGAAACTACCTGTTGACTGACCGATAGCGGGCCAAGAGAATATAAACCCTCTAATTCCGAGGCCATGTCACGTAAATAAAAGCTAATGAAGGAATTAGCTGACCGCCATGTTCCTGCACGAATGACTTCGTCTGCAGGCACTCCAGCTGATAAAGCCCATGATGTTGACAGGGCTCTAACCTCATGAGCAGTCACATTTGAAAGTCGTAAATTAGTAGAAGAACTTTCTGAATATGCCCAGCGTACAGCCGCAACTATCCACTTCGATATGTCGGCAGCTGAGCAATCTGTTTTAGGAGACGGAGGAATAGGTAGAAACAGTCTAGTTCTACCTGCTCGAAAATGCTCAGTCCGTTTTAAGTACCAGCGGAGAGCACGGACTGGGCACAAAACTCTCTCCTGTGGTTCAGGGCCTGTGAGTGTGTCAAGTGCTTTGATGATAACAGGCTGTGCTACTGAATCCAGTGCTTGGTTCTTGGCCAAGAAACCTGGTCTAGTGCGCAAAACAGCTTCCGTTTTGCTAAGAGCCAGTAAGCCCTCATCCACACCAAAAGCGTGAATTTCACTTCTGCGTCTACCAGACGCCAGGGCTATAAGAAACACAGTCTCATACGTTAGAGCCTTAAGGCTAGTAGTGTGTAGTGGTTCAAACGGGGGCTCCTGCAGAGCCCGCAACACCAGTGACAAACTCCACTGAGGGACCAATTTTCTTCTCGCTGGTCTCTCAATCATGAAGTTTCTGATCATAGCGGAGAGAGAACTATTATGACCAAAGTCCTCACCTCCTAAGCCTTTAATGGTAGCTGAAATGGCAGTACGATAAACAGCAATCGTACGGGGAGAAAATTCTTTGTCTCTAAAGAGGAAAAGAAAAAACTCCGCTAACTGTTCTACAGAGGCTTTGATTGGAGTAATCTTCCGTTCACCACACCAATCACAGAACTTCCGCCATTTGTCTTCATAGGTTGCCAGAGTACTGGCTCACTGTGGTCTGGCGATAATGGCGGCAGTTGCCTTAGAAAAGCCTCTCTCAATGAGGGCTTGCTCGACAACTTGAACGCGTGAAGGTGGAACACGCTTGGTTCCGGGTGAGTTAGAAGTGTCCCCTGGGATAACAGATCTTCTCTTTGAGGCAGTTTCAAAGGGAAATCTATTATCAGATCTAATAGCATCGGAAACCAAGGCCTTTTCGGCCAAAATGGGGCTATTAGAGTAATAATTGTCCTCTCCTCTGCTAACTTCTTGAGTACTAGTGGAAGCAGTGGTAGAGGGGGAAACGCGTATGCTGTTATGTTCTCCCAAGACATTGATAGGGCGTCTACTCCTACTGCTCTGTGATCCGGTATCGGCGACACAAAGAGCGGGAGCTTGCGATTTCTGAATGTCGCAAATAGGTCTAACATTGGGGTTCCCCAAATTGCAAATATCTGGTTCACAATGGTCTGAGGTAGTGCCCACTCTGTCGGTTGCACGAAGCGGTTCTGCAATAGGGCATCCGCTATGTGGTTTCGTTTGCCCGGCAGATGCCGGGCTTGGAGACGAACATTGTGATCTTTGCACCACATCAATAGATTCCACACCAGGAAACAAAGGGTGGGAGATCTCGTCCCCCCATTTTGTTTATATAGGCAACTACCGTGGAATTGTCTGTATTGACGAGGACACTCTGGTTGGCCACTGAAACTTCGAAGCGCTGAAGAGCTAAGAAAACGGCTTGTAGCTCCAACCAGTTTATGTGCCTCCTGCCCTCGGCCACTGTCCACTGACCTGCTGCATACAGGTCGTCCAGATGCGCACCCCATCCTGTGGTAGACGCATCTGTAAAAAGGAACTTGTCGGGCCTGACAGTTTTCAGCGAAACACCCCGCTGTAAATTCTCCGTGTCCTCCCACCATAATAGGTGATAACGCAGGGCAGGTCTGACAGGGATCGGATATGTTATGGCATGCCGATTTGGCCGCCACATTGACAGGAGGTACAGCTGAATTGGGCGTAAACGAAGTCGAGCCCATGGGACGATGTCTATCATGGACACCATCGTCCCGATTATGCCTAATAATACTCTGGCAGAGACTGATGGCTGTGGGAGAATACCGCGTATTAGAGACAGGAGTCTGTCTATGCGATCTCGAGTTGGTGATACTATGCCTCTGTCTGAATGCAGTCTCATTCCCACGAAAACCATGTCCTGCGACGGTGTCAGAGACGATTTCTCCACACTTGGTATGAAACCGAGGCGGAGAAGAGTGTTCCAAGTCAACAAGAGATGCTCCAAGAGAATTTCCTTGGCCTTGTTGCGAAGCAGCCAGTCGTCTAAGTAAGGGTGTATCTTGACTGACTGCCTGTGTAGGAAAGCAACCACCACAAGTACTACTCTGGTGAAAACGCGTGGTGCCGTTGCCAACCCGAAGGGTAGGGCCGTGTACTCGTAAACTAGTCCGTTTACTATAAAACGGAAGTACCGGCGAAAATCTTCGTGGATTGCTATATGAAAATATGCATCCTTCAGATCGATCGAAATTAGCCAATCGTCTGGTTCTATAGCAGCTAGGATCGACCGATTTGTCTCCATCCGAAAGGAATCTACCTTTAAGAAACTATTGAGGTATGTGAGGTTTAGGATTGGCCTCCACCCTCCTGTTTTTTTTGGTACCAGAAACAGGTGGTTGTAAAACCCTGGCCCCTCCAGGGATGGGTTTACACGTCTTACCACATTTTTGGACACCAACCCCTGAACTGCTTCGGTGAG
>LD344970.1:67075-77375 GCA_001465055.1 Ptychodera flava
AATTAATCGACCGATGTATAACCTACCGCTATTGTATATGTAAACTTTTTCATATTCGGACCAGTAGTTCTCTGGAACTTGAATCGACGGTTTGCTTATAAGTTGTTTCGTAATTATAAATTTATGTCTGATAAAAAACCTACAAACTATTTCACTCTAGGGCGATTGCCATATGAACCCATGGAATTTGTGGCGAGAGAGATTACTGAAGGCATGCATATGGAGTTATATATATATAAATTTTAAATACTGCATATACAGCAGTGCAACTTAAGGGTGATCGAACGACTAAATTGTTTACCAACAATTTTCGTTATTTTTCTCTAACATTAAGATTTATATGTGAGGGTGAGATTACGACAAAAAATCAATATGTCACCAGATTAATTTGGCGGCTAGAAGGATTCGAAATACACCCAATTTATCTCATTCGAATGACGGAAATTATGAATCTCCCGTAAGCGTTGCCTAACCCGCGGTTCCTTTCTTGAAACGCTTCACTTGTTTTATTTACATGTGAACCACATTGAATAATAAATGAAAGTTTTAGCTATTTTTCCGCTGAAAATGTGCATAAGAATTTAAATTATCACTCCTAAGGCCTTCCAAAACATTAGTTAACGCTATTGTAAACTTAAATGTAATGACCACGTCTTATCAATACTTTGTAGAATTATTTAGATTTCCACATTTTTTTTTCACATAGATTATTGTTCAGATATTGCACATTATATGCATCAAATAAACATATGGGGTCACAAGCCTATTTACAATGCTACATCGCCTAACATCACCCCCTCCCCATATGTGAAATGGGAAAAATTACAATTTAATGAGAAATATGTCCTTTCCAAATGACTCAATCACCCTTAAGTTCTGAAATAACATGTCATCCCATATCTATCTATCTATCTATCTATCTATCTATCTATCTATCTATCCACACTCACGTATATGTAAGGGGTTGAATATTAATTATATTAAAGCGCAACTTGTTGTTTTAGAAGACCATAAGGACCGCGTGAATTACACTGTAGCTCGATACCGATCAAATACGCTTCACAGGGTCAAAAGAAAATTTATGAGCCCTTTACTGCAGTGCACTCGGTTGTAATCAGTCCAAAGGAGGGCTTGTCTCAGGTGATAACTTCGAGTCGATTGACTACGTCTACGTCTCACCACGTGATTCTACCCAAAACCATATATTTTCCCTCCAAGTGGTTACTAAACTAGGTCGGTGTGTTCTAGCCTTGTTACAGAGTTATCTCATTCATCCAAAGATAAAGAAATGTCTGTGATTCATCCAAGACTTTTGAAGGTCCTCACCTAGTAGTCATTGAAACAAAGCAATGTCTGTGATTCATCCAAGACTTTTGAAGTTCCTCACCTAGTAGTCATTGAAACAAAGCAATGTCTATGATTCATCCAAGACTTTTGAAGGTCCTCACCCAGTAGTCATTGAAACAAAGCAATGTCTGTGATTCATCCAAGACTTTTGAAGGTCCTCACCTAGTAGTCATTGAAACAAAGCAATGTCTATGATTCATCCAAGACTTTTGAAGGTCCTCACCTAGTAGTCTGGCAATTTGGCAATGGCAGTCCAAGCATCAACTTACCAATATTTACGTGCCCGGCGCCCACTCCAAACCCATATTGAACGAAAGTAAATTTTGCACAACATAATATACGATGCAAAGCCGAGTACATTATGGAGTGCAAAATTTGCTAGAGTCCATGGTAGAGACCCCTGGGGCACAACACTTGATAATCGGATATATTATCAGTTATAAGCCGAGTGGATGACGTGACAAAATCCACTTGTATTGACAAAGCTATAATATATTTCACAATAGAGATTCCCAAACAGGTATGTTTGTTTGTCGTACTTTTCGCTGACTTAGAGACGAATTGTATCATGGTGACTTAACGGGATACAGTAGATGCATTGTGGATCAAAATGTTTCGTTTTGTTTATCTTTCCGTCATTCAAATAAATCACGCTTCAAAGTATGACAGCTTACACAAACACATAAACTTCACCTACTTCACCGCTGAAACAATGTACGTGGCATGCGCGTTCTTCAAAACGAAGTATTCGGGCGTGTTCGCCGGCATACCATTTGCTTTACCACCGCTAGAAGATCTTCACTTCGCTTACCCGCAACCATGCACCTGTGTCATCGGTTAGCACAATCAAAAGCAAGTTCAGAATTAAAGCGGCCCGTCCACAGCCAGAATGGTTTCTATCGACCTATAGTCTTATGTAGTCTTGAAAATTAGGGCGAATACTGTATTTGAATATATATACGTTGAATATATACGCTAATTACGTATGTTTTCAACTTCTGTAGAATGCAGACAATTGTAACTGTTTCGATGACCTGAGCTGATACTTGGAAAATATCAAGGAATTAAATGTAAATACTCTGAGAAAAAAAATCAATATGTGAGATATTTTCAAACCCTCTTACTTTACGTATAAAGTCATTTTTTGACCGGGAAGGTCGTGTTCATCATTATATTTGATACTACACTGATATGTTGTACACTTCGAGCACGTTGACATATGATCATGTAACTGAGGTTTTATAGAGTACGCCTTGTGGACAGATATTCGGACTCCCAATTTTTTACAGTACATGTTTTTGTAGCACATACAGTAATAGAGCTTTCACCGCCCGGTTTCGCTGGCTTTTTGTGCAAATTAAAAAAATTGCTATTTTTCTCCTTTGTGTTAACGCAGGGATGGCGGCCATTTTGAATTTCAGTTGTCCGTAATATTGAATAACTGTTTCTGTAGTACCAAATTGTGCATGGTGACGCCTAATTTTTATTCTTGATTTCGAAAGTTTCCCTATGAAGATTTTGTCAAAAAAGGTTTAAGTCTGTCGATTTCAAGGCGCGAACTACATTAACAAGAAACGGTATACACATATTGACTGACCGTGAGGGTAACAGCATACCTTTGTTGCCCGAGGGCCTGAGCGTCGCCCCAACACTCTGTCCGTTTCACGTGAGGCCAAGGCAACGGACCGATTTTGGGCGACTTTCAGTCCTGAGGGAAAACAAATATATGCTGATAACCGAATATGGCCAGTCAATGTGTGTTTGTAACACGCCTCATCCCAAAAATCGAGCAGTTCCCTGAGATCTTCAACATTCGTACAAATTTTACAGAATATAAACGAACACTTCTAACCCATTAAGCTTTCAATTGTAGTGTTAATTTAGCTTCGCTAAACTTCACAACACTTGTTCTCATTTGCATACAACTTTGCACCTTGATCTTGAATTAGATGCAACATCCATCACTCATCACTGTCGCAGACGACACGGCCACTGTGAAAATATCTCTGAAATTGGCATTCGGCCAAATTAAATGTGTACCGATCCCTTGTAAGTAAAATATTTTGACCGTTAGAGTGTGGACATCAGTTGTCGGGAGAGGGCGATAATACTATCAGAAGTTGTTTAACATAAGACGAATATCATGATATTATACATTTAAAGCATTAAAGTTAATAATGTTAAAACGAGTCGGTGAATGGATAAACGCTTCGTTATCACAAATCTTCCAGTTCATTCGCTCTGAATTAGTTTTTAAGATATTACCATTCTGTCTGCTGACAGCTGTAATTTTTACGTATATTCCACATACATTTTCTGTTTATTAACTCGTAAATGCTCAGTGCAATTTTTTTACACAACCTGTATGTGTGAGGCCAGCTATTGTTGACAATCATGATTGTTGACAATCATGATTGTTGACAATCATGATTGTTGACAATCATGATTGTTGACAATCATGATTGTTGACAATCATCTGAATAATAGTCCTGATAAGATTTGATTTGAAAAACAATGCATGTCATGCACGATTGGTATTTGAACATACTTTAAGAGAAGAAGATGAAAATGTACTTTATTATAGAACGGAAGTAATGAAAATATTGAAACGTATCAAAAAAGTACAATTTTTTCCTCCTTTGGAATTTCTTATTAACTGCATGTATATGCAATGTATAGAGCGGAAGCGCTCGGCTCGTGATGTTCCTCTGCTTAAAGATAGAAGGAAAAATTTGCGTTTTTTGTTCTCGTTCAAAATTGTTTAACACCGGCTATACGTTATGACACATACTTATCTTGTTCCTGAAAGACCAAAGAGATCAATCAAACCAAAACAATTCAGGGAGTTTATTTGTCATAACATAGTTGAAAGATATGCGTCAATAAATGCTCGTTGTTTCAAGATACAAACATTGTAATACAGATACTTGAAAATACTCTATAACTATTGTTGATTGGAACAGTCTGGATGATGATAATGTAAATGCTTGTACGGTTGATGCCTTTAAGACAGTCCTCCAACGCTCTGGCTTACCTCCCAGCATCGTCTTTTCCCCGTTGATGATATACCAGCAATCTGGTCCTTCAACGTATTCTTTCAAATTCAGATTCAGAGACGCCCTCTGGGTTGTTAACATGTACGCAGAGCAACTTGCCTCGAACTCTATCCAACCTCTACATGGTGACCCGAGAGGCAGTAAATCAATAAATCAATATGCCAATTATCTGAATACCCAAGAAGTGCATTTGTTTGCCGGACTAATCGGATATTTACTCAAATCAAGTAATCGTAATATGTGCATAATGCGGCGTCTGGTATATTTTTCATTAATTCTGAGTCTGTCGAGCGTGGTAGCTTACTCCAGCACCTACACAAACTTTACCTACGTCATCACTGAAACGATTTACGGTGCTGTACGTGGCATGCGGGTTCTTCAAGACGATGGGAAGTATTTGGACGTCTTCGCCGGGATACCGTTTGCTTCACCGCCGATAGGCGATCTTCGCTTTGCCCAACCCCAGCCTCCGTTGCCATGGGTTGGCACAATCAAAGACACGTTCAGGTTCAAGGCGGCCTGCCCGCAGCAGGAATGGTTTCTTCGGAACAGTTTTGAAAGCTTTGACAATTATGACGAAGACTGTTTGTATCTGAACATCTACGCTCCCCACGTAAGTAGGACCACAGGGGCTCACAAATGGCTATATAAGTCAATATTACAGCGTTTTTCTTTCTTTTTCAATGTTACAAATAAACTAGCTGAGCCTGAAGAGCACAACACTTGTGTAGCTGTCTTTTGTGTAGCTTGTATTGGCATGTATAGTGCGCCCTCAATAGGGAGTGTGATCATATGTAAATGCGACCTTTGGTTCCGTGACCTCTAGCCATGCCTACTTCCCTCTCCATATGGCCGGCCATGCGTACAGACGTCGCTGTGTTTACTGACGTCGCTGTGTTTACCGTACTAATTAGTACAGTAAGCATAGCGAGGACAGGAAGTAGGAATGGCTAGAGGTCACGGAACTAAAGGTCGCATTTACATATGATCACACTCCCTATTGAGGGCGCACTATACATGCCAATACAAGCTACACAAAAGACAGCTACACAAGTGTTGTGCTCTTCAGGCTCAGCTAGTTTATTTGTAACATTGAAAAAGAAAGAAAAACGCTGTAATATTGACTTATATAGCCATTTGTGAGCCCCTGTGGTAGGACATGTAAACATAATTCAGCTATGGGATCTTATACACGTGCGTTATTCTCGAACTTTAACACTTTAAGGTCACTTCATAACAGACAAAGTATTATAGTGTACACGACCTGCTCGGGTGTGTATCTTATGTCATACTCGCATAAAAGATACCCTAGGGGACTATAAATCAAGTGCCGATGATGAATAGACAAGTTAAATTATGTCAAAATCCGAAAATACATCCGGCACAAAATTCGTTTAAGGTGACCTGGGAATGTAACTAACATGCACGGTATTAATGTATAACCTGTCCAACTCCGCATTTATCAATTAGATCTCAAAATACTTGACAGGTCCCCTTAGAGCAAAACTCGTATCCCGTCATGCTTTGGATTTACGGTGGAGCGTACAGATTCGGCACAGCTGAACAGTATGACGGGAGTATACTGGCGCAGAAGAATGTGGTTGTCGTGACGATAAATTATCGAATTGGAGCGCTAGGTAAATATGAAGCTGGCATCGGGTTTTGCAAGGGGTTTAATATGACAGGCATTCAAACCTGTTGACGTGTGACTGCGAGGGCGCAATTCTATACGTCTTATTATAAAGACAGCAACTTTTGGTGATTTTTCCCAGTAATGTTGCTACAAGTCTATTGTATCTCGGTCTACTATCCGGGGCATTAAATCGCTGAAATTGAAAGACGATGTGTTGAAATACGTTCAAAGTCGTCAACTGTAACGTACTTAAATTTCCCTATCCCGGGATACGATTTGCAATCAATTTCCCCTATTGCCTCACACCCTTCTCCCAATGGAAAACATTGATAAGTGCATAACTTTACCTTGTATGTTACGAGACGTGAATTTATTCGAATAATTTGGTGTGTATATTATGTATGCTTTGTCTGGTACATGAAGCATGATACGATCTCAAATGTTCACGAGCTGGCTGTCATACTATATTTAAATGTCATTGACCATTAATTTTATCCTCCATGTCATCGAAAACGAAACGAACTTCTTAATAATTAGTAAAACATCGTCCTTGAATTATCGTTACAGTAAATGTTTTATTAAGGTGTCCAACTTTAAGAAATGTTTTGTCTTCGGTGTAATTTTATTTATGCTAAGGGTGGCTGAGCACCGACGATGACGTAGCTCCTGGGAATTATGGTCTGCTGGATCAAATCGAGGCTATGAAGTGGGTGCAGGACAACATCGCCAACTTCGGTGGAGACCCGAGCAGAGTCACCATATTTGGAGAGAGCGCTGGTGGCGGCAGTGTTGGACTTCATTTGTTTTCCGATGTATCCAGAGGTAATACAACAAAAATGTGCAATAAATTTGTGTCCATGTAAAGATAGCTTGTTCGAAAATCGATATTCTAAATTGAAAGTTTTAACAAATCGCGGCCGGAGCATCAGCAATACATTTAGCTTGAATCCTTTTGTCTTAATGGCACAAGTTCGAACAATTTAAGAAAGGTCCGAGATTTGCTCAAGGATATTAAAGATATGTCCTTGAAGCATTGATGTAATAAAGCCGAACAATATTCGGCCTCGATGAGCAATATTCGGCCTCGATGAGCTTTTCTGACAAAATTACCATGTTTCTATTAACATACCATAAGGAAATCATAGGGTAGGTCGGTCGCTCGATCAACTTTTTTCTAGTTTATTTTTATTTTCATTTGGGTGCGAGCCATCAAAATTTTGCAAAACCATGGTATGGGTGATTTTTGAAAATGTATTAAATCATTTTGATACGGAGGTTTTAAGTAGGGTAAGTCGGGTTACCGGAAATACACATATCAATAATATTTCAATTACAAATTGGTGTGAAGCGCTCCGGGGTTTACTGGAGGCAACCCTCCCTTGCCGTGATATCTAAGTTTTCAATTACTCTGAGACAAAACAGAAAACATCAACAAATCCAATTTCAAGCACACGAGTTACTGAACAGATGCACGCCGCCTTGCCCTTTCATTGCAATCTCAAGCCAGGGGAACTCGCCGACTTTGTTTTGCAGTCGGTTATAACTGAAGAACCTAATTTGTCGACAGGCTTGTTTCACGCCGCAATACCACAGAGTGGCTGTGCTGCATCACCCTGGGCTATCTACAGACCTCCACATAACGCCTCTGACGTCACGAGGCAGTTGGCCGAACAACTGGACTGTCCTAGGGAGCCTTCTCAAGATTTGGTCAACTGTCTGAGGACAAAACCTTGGGACGTTTTCCACGGCATAACCGTCAGAGTAGGTACTAGGTGACAATTAACATGCTCATCCCTAATGCTTTGTGAAAAGCTCCATAATCATTGTTGATACACAATGGACCTTTGTAAGACCATGGTGGCGGTGGAATAGTTAAACGTCAGGCTAAAATGGCGTGTTCAAGACGTGCCGAAGTTGATTTTATTTTGTAGCGTACATTAAACTTGGTATGGGTAAAATATTTAGATAAATAGATATTTTTGAGGAAAAGAAACTATCATGAACGTCATTAAAGAGTGATCTATATGAAGTAAAATTTATGAATAGGAATTGTTGAATAATTTTACAGGTATTAGAAATTCAACAGCTAATTCCATAGCAGAAACTTGGTTAGGAAATACCATGAAAATTGTTACGATTGCGCAGAATACACGCTGAGGTAATTTCAAGATTTAAAATCAACTCGTGACGTTTTATCTTCGTTGTAGTGGATGGTAATGTGAAATATCATAGAACCACGGCAACTCTCCCCAGATTTCTCCAACTTCTCTTGCTATTTCTTGAATTAAGCTTAAAGTTTAAACAAAGTTACTGTGGTCTGAATATTATTAATTCATCAGTGCAGACCAGATTGTGACATCGACCCCTCTCCTGGCTTTCCATTTATCTCCTTCCGTGTTCACATCTATTGTCCTCACATGTCCTCCTTCAATCTACATATATTGTACCTAGGGACCTGACATGATATCGCCGTGGGCGCCGCGAATAGATGGGTACTTCATCAAAGATACGCCCGAAAACTTGCTTAGGTCGGGAAGGTTTACTCCGGTGCCGATGCTGATAGGGACCGTCAAGGATGAAGAGGCTGCAGTTTACCGTACGTTTCAAAATGATCAAATCAGGGCGTTTTTCAAGTTACTTTTACTTATATATCAAGGTTTACTGAATGCATTCTACCTGAGAATCGACTCTGTAGAGACAAGGGTGTACATAATTTTTCTCGCACGGTCAGCAGTTATTAATCTGATTCCCTCAGCCTGTTATAAAGAAACAAAAACAGCCACAATATCAAGAGATTACGATTTTGCTCCTTTCTTATGGTCCTGCGAAGAGTTCAATGACATGCCGCCATCCTGCATCCTGTGAAATGACTCTATGTCTGAATCTATATATGTAAATGTTTTGCAGGGGATCAATTGATGACTAAAGAAAAGTTTGATGAAGAACTTCTAGGATGGGTGGCGCGATTCGACTACACTGGCAACTCGGACGCCATATTTGATGCAGTGGAGTATGCATACACCGAACCAACAGACCCAAATGATCAAAGTATGATCAGGCATCAGTGGATTATGGTGAGAACATCACGACGGTCTGAAATAAAATACTTCAAATGACAAAATACGAAAAACAACCAAACAAATTAATGATCTTTCTTCTAAATCACCATCAGAATATGTCTTCAAGTAACTGAATTTGTGGGTGCCGGAAGTGTTCAAATCAGTTTTATAATTTCCTCTGGGCATTACAAAGAGTTTACACTCATCTAAACAAGACGTGAAGTTGAAAGATATTGGCTGTTCCTCAAACTTCAAAAATTAGCTCTAAATGAATAGAAAACATCAGAAAAAATTTACCTGTCTACAAGAACAAATGAAATAAATTATCTAACGTTTCAGATAAAATCAGATTATGGTTACGTGGCACCATCTTACCGCCAAGCCAAGTATCATTCCGCACAGGAAAAGAACACCTACATGTACAGTTTCCAGTACAGGTCACGGCATAATCCATTGCCGGAATGGATGGGTAAGTATAATTTCCAGTAGTCTACACTACTCCCATCTCATACATAGATGCCCTTGAGCTGGTCCAAAGCAGCAGCACAGATCCACAATACTGTGTAGAAAGCTAGGCCTGCGGCGGAAGTGACGTTTGCACCATATCAGTCGCGCACTCGCAGAGCTATTCGTTGGGATCGCACGATAGCACCCGACATACCTCGCATATCATGAATGATGATGAATTTCACAGCATTGCCTCAATGGAAACACAATCCGGACTATTTAAGTTTTGTAATGGAAATCTTTTGCTATCAATCTGAACAAAGTCAAATTAACGTCCAATGTAATTCATGATGATACATTTGAAATAAAGTTCTTTAAAGTTCTGTATCATTTTATTTTCCCGGTCTTTAAAAAAGTGTTTATATGGAAAGTGTCCATTATTTACATTTTTCTTGAGCATTTGCTGGATGCTCGAGCTTATGACAGTCTTCTGTAAACTCTAAGAGAAATAGCAACGGAAGAGCAAACGTTTTCCAAAGAATCAGTCTTTTTAACTCTTGCGAGTGTAAAGTATATATTAATTTTGAACAATCCACATAGGGGTTCCTCACGCCGACGAGTTGTTTTACGAATTCGGTTGTCCATTCTGGAGAGCCAATAGGACGTGTCCCTGGGGCTGTCACAGCACTTGGTATTCATACAACGGTGATCAGAAAGAGTGGTCTGACGAGGATTTGGAAATGAGTGATTTCTTCATG
>LD344970.1:152716-175304 GCA_001465055.1 Ptychodera flava
CTCGTCCATCATGCGGAATATGGAACGCGTACTGGTCAGTTTGGTAAGCAAGCAATAATTACCTAGCTTGTTCACTCTATAGCAATCCAATTATTCATCTGTTCATTGATTAACTAACATGCTCTTAAAGCTGCAAATTGCTGTTACACCTGTTTCGATTTCTAAACTTCTTCAAATTTGTCCGTTTCTCCTATGTCAGTTCATTCTCATGATTAGTTGACAGTAGTCATCTTATTTTTTTTAACTTGTCCCTTGCCCAAGGCTCCTGACAACTTGATGAAGATGATCATATCGATTTATCTAGTCACTATTTCTTGTAACCAGATACCATTCCACAGACTGAGTATTGTCGTCTCCGATGTCTTTGTAAAAATGAACATCGCGAAGACTATTCGAAGCACTCTTCCCAAAACTATGTCTGGCTCGGTGAGAATCTAATGTTATATCGTTTTTAGTTGCAGTGACCTCGTGTCTTGACCCTTGTCTCTGCGACGAAAAAGGTCATGATACGACCAACAGCTCTCCGCTATACAGATGAACTGTCAATAATATTTGCTTTCCGTGACAAAGTGATTTTTCTTTGCATATGTGACTTGGCCGTGGCCATTATTAATTCAACATGCACACAGTTATTCGTCCCTGCATACGTACATGTATAAACGGCGTCAGAAATTATTTACCAATCATGTGTCATGTCCTCTCTGAATTAGCCTGATTAATAGCCGTTGGTGTCCTGTATATGTGTCTGTCTACATATCTCTGACTAAATACCATTTGAAACAACCGTAGTGCACGGCACGGTGGATTTAAAAACAAGAAAGACACTTGTTTCTATCCAGAATAAATATTTGATCTCCTACTTGCCGACATTCCCAACGCCCAAGAGCGATTAGTGCAGGATTGTTTCAAAGAAACTTGCTCTGTCCCTTAGCACTGTACACGAAGTACCGTTGAACTTAGATGCCCTATCTCTAATCAAAATCTTTCTTAATCTAAAATTAACAGTCAATAAACTTTACGTCTTTAACTTGATAAGCTGCACTAAGATCATTTCGTAAGGCAAACGAATTGACAGTAGAGCCCGAGTTGGGGGTAACAGACAAGCAGGAGGTTTCAATCATTAGTATATAATTCACGCAATTCTTTTTCGCAATCTGTTTTCAGCTCTTATCTCGCCCAAGTCGCGTACACGGTCGTCGTTTGCACGAACGGCTTCCTAATCCTGTCTATTAAAGGCAAGCCACTCTTTGTGTGCCGAGCTTTTGAGGCAGAGATCTGCATCAGATCTAGCGATATCCAACCTTACCCCATGAGTGACATTTGACGTCAGTCAATGCAACGCACATCGAAGTAATGACTTGGGGATTAAGTTTTCGCGCCGGATAGCGAGCAGAGCGTAAATGCCGATCGCTGAATAAGTCTAGCACGTCCAACGAAGCTTGAAACTTTAGAAAAAAAACCCAAACTGATCTGCGTGTTCTTGCTACTCGGGGGAGCCAGAATTTAATCTTTCTACTTTTTGATGAAATATATTTTTGGCGGTTGAAAAATACATTTTCTGCAGTTTTAAAGATCAAAGTCACGGTAGCTGTATGTATTCTTCACAAATCTTTGGAAGGTTGTTGTTCAATGTTCTGTCCATTAGACAAAGAATTGTTTATTTCATGAGAGTGTTAACATTTAAGTGTATGACTGGAAATGCACCAAAATATCTGTGTAAGTTCTTTGTATTTCAGAGTGATGTTCATCCTTATCAAACACGTTCTGTTTCTCGTCAAGACTGTTGTATTCCAAAGTCAGTTTTAAATACTGGTCAACGGAGTTTCATTACCGAGCCACAAAACTCTGGAATTCTCTGCCAAACGACATAAGACATGCGCCTGATATTATACAGTTTAAGATGAAGCTAAGAGAGTTTATCAAATTGAATTTTCCCTTGTGAACGGCTTTATCATCTTATATGTACTTCTGCCATTATTAAGATTGTTGTATTTATTGAGCCCCGATGAAAATTACTTATTTAGTAACTCGGCCGCTCATTAAAAGTGTAAATAAATAAATAAATAAATAAATAAATTAATAAGCTATGAGCATTTACTAAATATTTGTTACTTACAACATAAACCATAAGAAGTGTGTTGATTTTAGGAAGTGTGAGTTCCCCCCCCCCATTGTATGACGTCATCGTCATTTTGGCCGTTAACGTTGTGTCTTCAGAACAAATGTGGTACGAAAAAACTGATCCGTCAATATTGGACAATAAGTACTTTGGGAAACGTTAAACTCATCGCTGTTATATGTTCAAAAGTGTGGTTGTGGGTGGAAATTTTGACCTTCAAGAATATTGGTTAGACGAAGACGGAAGATGAATTAAAAAAGATGGATATATACAATCTTAATAATACCTCTGCATAACTATGGGGTGTATTATCAACATTTTCAGAGAGAGAGAGAGAGAGAGAGAGAGAGAGAGAGAGAGAGAGAGAGAGAGAGGGGGGGGGGTTGTGATGCATTATGGACATGTTTAGCTGTTACATTACTTTCGCAATTTTTAGTGAACAGAGTATGGTATCTGTTCGACTTGGTGTGCCCCCTTCACTCACGTAATCTCATGCAGTGGCAAATGTTGTGCATTTTGATTTCATTTGAAAATACTCATGAAAATTGTTTTACTACAAATCATCGGATAAAATTTATTGTTGCTTAACAATTGACGTCACCATGGTAACTATCAGTAAACCATTAATTAAAGTGTGCTCAATCTGAAGAAAAAGAGCATTTTTTATGGTTTACGAAGCTGACACCTTGCTTTATAGAAGCAATTTTTACAGAGAAGCAATATGATGAAATCTTCCACTAAGATAGTCTCAATATAGCGCTGATTGAAGCATTTAAATTTAAAACATTGGATTCGCCATCCAATTTGACCCGAGCTGATGGGAAACTCGCTGTTCTGAAATGAACCGAACGCAGTCATCTAGAAGTGTGTATTGGAAATGAGATTTTCATTGGGATATGTTTTTCCCTGGAGAAATGCCAGATTCCCTCAACATGGAATTAAATTAGTGTATGCATGAAGTTAGAACGCCTTTTTTGCTGGAAATGGATTTAATTTCGACAGGCTAGGACTGAGCATTATATGAGCTGAAGATATCGTCATTAAATTTATTTCGCTATTTACAACTTGGCGAGTTTCTTTTAATGCTTTCTGATGCGCGATGTTATCCACTATGACGGGAATATGAAGAAGATAAAATTTTCGCACAGAATATTATGCAGATCCGATAAAGTGCGAGTTTGTGATAGTGGTTTTGTCATAACTTCACGTTGTCATTAGCTGATACTACAATTTTTGGTGTCTGCTATATGTTTACATTGCTGCTGCTAATGGTTAAAGTCATACAGATGATGATGATGATGATGATGATGATGATGATGATGATGATGATGATGATAATGATGTATTTGATGATGATGATGATGATGGTGGTGGTGGTGGTGATGATGTATTTTGATGATGATGATGATGATGATGATGATGATGATGGTGGTGGTGGTGGTGGTGGTGGTGGTGATGGTGGTGGTGATCATGATCATGATGGTGATAACAATGAGGAAGGTGACAACGGCAAAGACAAAGTATTCCAACATAAAAAGTTTTAGCCTATACTCTATGTTATTCTGTTAAAATTTTTGCATGCAAGGGCCTAGGGTTTCTGTACATCAAGCGAAGGAGTAGGGCTGGCGATGCGATCTCATTTACCCTAAATGACTATCTTTTTTATCTTTTTCATTAAACCAAATGGAATCCATCTCGTTAAATGAAAATGAAATACATCGCGTTTAATGAATAATAGTTCTCTTTATATCAAAAGAAAACGGTTTTATCTCTTAGGCAGCAAAGAGCCGGATTCAAAATATACACTAGTCTTTTATTTAAATTATCATTAACAATGTTTTGTACCATCATTAGATCATATTTTGATATTTTGGTCATTACATGTATTTAAGCGTTTTTGCAAATTTGACAGACATTCAATCGCACTATTGTTGGATATATAAAAATGTTATAGATATGTTTAGGTTGTGTCTTATTCGCAACGCATACATATTTTATATAGATGAATTAGTCTGACCTTTGTGTGCATTCAATCGGGCATCATCTAATGTCAATATGACATGCAGAAATGTAGCCGAGTTCTTAATATGAATTCCATTTCTCTCCGATTCGCCAGGGGTGAAATGTGCCACTATGCAGATCCACTGCATAGCTGATGGAGACTGATGGGTATCAAATATTTATAAGATGCGTGTCTCGTGTTCCACTATTGCACGGTGAATACCCTGTGAACTCGATCAAAGATCGCTCTGTATAACCGAGAATAAATGCCTCATCAACGATAACATTTATTATCATTACCGAAAAATGAAGTCGATCATAAAGCGATGGAAATCGGCAACACAGAATAAAAGGCGGTGACAGTGGCTTGGAGCAGAATTGAAGACGGAGAGAAACACGTCAATGAGAACATACATACATACATACATACATACATACATACATACATACATACATACATACATACATACATACATACATACATACATACATACATACATACATACATACCAACCAACCCATTATATATCAACACACACACACACACACTCACACATATATATATGTTTATATTTATATATATATCACATATAAAAATGTATATGTTTGTACAAAGAGATAAACAGGCAACGATAGAACGAGAGAGAGAGAGAGAGAGAGAGAGAGAGAGAGAGAGAGAGAGAGAGAGAGAGAGAGAGAGAGAGAGAGAGAGAGAGAGAGAGAGAGAGATATAGAGGGAGAGAGTAAGAGAGTAAGAGAGAGAGAGAGAGTAAGAGATAGCGTGAGAATAAAGACAGAATTAGAGAAAGAAAGAAGATAGAGATAGACTAAGTTAAAGTAATAGAGTTATACGTTTCATTAATCAATCAATGTTTGTATAAACGCCGAGTAAGTTGCACTATATTATGGGATGCTTCGAAACATTTTCCATTTTATTGACACATAATAATATACTTTGATGATGAGGTTGTAAACAAGAATTTTCTTCTCTGGACTCTAAGCAGCTTAGCTATTATTACCCATTATGTTATCAGTACTTTAGATGCTGGTATTTGCGTAGTCATTGCTGTAAAATTTAGAAGAGATGGAAAATGTGACAACGAACAGACAAATTAACCTTGGTGCTCTGGTGTCACATCATTTCTCGATCACAAGTGGTCATTTCTGAAGCGTCGTGCGTCGACACGGTTGAGGTAATCCCTTTTCAGAAGGCGAATCGGAGAAAAAGACAGTCGTCCTCAGTGTTTACGAGCAGTTGACATTATCTACCACGTGACTTCATCTCCCGTTTAAGACATTGATATGCTGCAAACATAGAAGCTTTCTCACCGTGACAGCATTGCATCGTGTTCTTCCCCCGGGGCCTGACAGGTGTCAGAACTAGTTCCCCCGTGAAAAGCTTATGACTGACAATAGAAAACTTAGAGCACAGCAGAGACTATCTGCAGGGATCATGCAAGTATTGCATATCAGGTTTTTTCCACCGAGCAAGCTGAGTTCACATGCAATATTGGATTTCAGAGAATGTCAAGGATCCTTCTGGAATTTCAACGTTCGAAATTGAAACGTTTCTCCCATTGACGACTGTAAACATATGGAGTGCGATGTTTATCACTTAGATTATAAATAGTTGTATGATGTCTGGCTATTTGCAAACAATGTACCAACACACTCACAACTCAATCAACCGCCATCCTAGAGCGCAAAAAGCTTCCCGTATTTTTTTTTTGAAAAATTTCAAATAACTCCAAAATGGTCTGTACTGCTTCCTTTCAGGGAAGATCCCAAGGGTTTCATAAATATAAATCATGAAAGAAAGGCCCAGTCTCATCAAAAACCTGTCATAAATATTACAAATTAAGCGACAACAACAGGCTATTACCAATCTAATCTTCCGTTCCAATAATGAGTCTTCATTTCTCACAGCTGACAAGACAAATGAAACAAAATAAACAAAAGTCTTTAATTTTATGCTGACTACGCTGACCGTAATCGACAATTTGTAACATTGTCTTTTCATATTTGCTTCCTCAAAATTCTCAAATAGTCATTATTTGAAAAAAAGAAGGAATTGCAGTTGGAAAGAGCTTAATATCTTATAAATGGAGATGAGATTCAGAGTCACGCTCGGATGCGTATTCCATATACGCAAAAATAGTGTTGTTGATGTTAGTTAAATCTCAAGTGAGCAATCAATGGGAGCTTTTTGTAGAGTTTCTCTTTAATCGTCCGCATCAATGGCATTTTTATTTTCAATCACAATGTCAAACGGATATTAGCTTTTAACGTCGACAATATTTTCATTATTTGTGTCCCATAAAACAATACATTTTACAATACCTTTTTGGTCTACCACTTGTGGGGTCTCATTTTGATGCTCAGGGAGCGAATACAATTTTCAACGGCTTATTTTTGTGAAAACCGAAAATTTAAACAGGGATGGCTGCCATTTTGAATTTCAAGTATCCTTTAATATTTTGTAATTATTTATTTCTCTGGTACCTAATTTTGCACGGTGACCCCCTGATTCATACTCTTGCTTTTTTTTTAAATTAGCAAGGTTTCTCTTCGGAACTTTTGAGACTGAAATACTTAAAGGTAGAACGCACCTCGGGGACAGATATTCGGACTCTCAGACTTTTACAATTGTTTCCTGATCTACCACATGTGGGGGTTCATTTTATAGCTCTTGGTATAAGAAAACTTTCCATCGGCTTAGATTTTCGAAATTCGAAAATTTAATTTTTCTCCATAGAGTTAACACAGGGATGGTGGCCATTTTGAATTTTAATTATTGGTTAATATTAGGTTATTTGTTTCTCTCGTACCAAAATTGGCACGATAAATCCCGATTTTTATTCTCGATTTTGGAAGAGAATGGTTGAAAGATTCCTGAAGGAAAAATTGAGCAAAAGTTTAGGTCTTTCACTTTTGAGGCGCATACTACCTTAAGACCATTAACTTCGAGGTACATACTAGCTTGAAGACATTTGAAGACCGCGTTAAAAAATTGAAGACTAGGCATTTCAACATGACTTTGGAAGTAGTACAATTATGGATATTTTTCACAAACAGGAAGAAAACACCGGAAAATACTATAAATGTTGTAACTTATAGAGAGATTGTTTTCTACATTCTATATTACTTGCACGCCATTTACACATCATACCTAATCCTGCATATTTGAAGACGATTAAAAAAAGTAAATGCAAGATAGCGAGTAAAATTCTATCCCAAAGCATTCGTGTCGAATATTATTGCGGCAAACAGACATAAACACCTGCTTGTCTCTTCAATAATATATCTTACAATAACAACCAGAAGAGAAACATTATAGAGTTGCTGTTCTCTGCAGAGGAAATGAAACTGACATTTTCAAATCAATGAGGTGAAAAAAACGGTCGCCTCAAGACCCTGTACATAAAAGTATAAACGTATGACGTCATTACATTAGTTCCTCTCTTGCGAGAGGACACGCCGACGGCGCCTCCGTACTGTACCGTGCTGGGTCTTCAATTTGTAGATTGACTGTTTCGATATGTAAATATATCGATTCTGAGATGGAATTCCGAACCTATTGCCAAGCGATCTGAGACAAAGGATCTTTGAAGGTTGGGTATATACATACATAGATATAATACAGGTACAATAAATGGAAACGACCCCTTGGCGTGCCTATACTGATATAGGAAGTGTTGGGAAACCCTGGCGACATTTTACCACCGCCTTTGAAACGAGAAACCTTAAAGAGATATATAGAACTCCATCGTTGTTGATAAGTCGCCAAATCACGATATCTCTTAATAGAGTGATGGCGCCTTCCTTTTACATTTTTGCTATCGATTCTTGACATTTTCAATCGACCTTTCGCCTTTCCATAATTGTTTTATAAGATTCATCTTTTCCCATTATAAGAAATTCAGCTTCCGTACAAATGTTGGAGTAATAGACAACGATATGATGACATTCTCACAGAGGGCAAAATTCGTGGAATTTTCTGAGATGACTCGAGAGAAATTTGAATCATTTGTTTGCGCGCAACGCCGCTTTGTTTGGTGTTGGGTTGTTCGGAAAACAGAGCCGTCACGGTGAGCCCGCTCTGCGAAAACACCCGATCGGCGTCACGGAGCGTCGAACGTTGGATGAATTTAATAATTCAGAGGATTTGGAGATGAATGTTTCATCTTGTTGATGTTTTTGCTTCATGACACGTTGTAGATGGAATTAAATTTGAACGAACAATGAGAAAAGGAAACGGGATAGCCCACTGGGAATTTCTCTTCCGATTGCGTCAACAGCGAAATGACAATATAGCATTGCAAACGGGATAGTCATTGAAGTCAGTCGTCGTGTTTCTTTGACTCAAGGCATGGTGTCTTTAATATCTCTAGACATTAGCAAAGCAGGCATCTATCTTCAAACAGGATTTGCATACGTAATTCCTGCTAAGTGTAAACAGATAGGCTAAAGAAACGTGATAATCTTCTGAATATTAAAGCTGGCTTATGGACGCTCCCAGCACAAAAAAGAACATTACAATCTAACCTTGATCAAGTACAATGTAAAGTTCAAAGAAGACGACTCAGCTAACATTTTGTTCTCAAATCTTTTCTAACCATTTCCCTTTCAAAAAAAATGAATGGAATATTAATGATTTGTTGATCGATGAATTATCGAATGAGATTTGAAAGTCATTTTGTGCATGGTGGCCACTGGCCTTCACATCAAGTGTTTTAATTTCGATATCGAAAGCACGAAAATTACACTATTACACAATTTAATTTGCAAATTTAAGAGATTTACCAAGTGTCGTAATCAGAGGAAAAACAAGTTGTTCTGAAAAATATTTTCATTAGTTTTCTGATAGCATTGGTTGTAATTGCTCTTCTAACACTTCGGTTGTGAAGATGTATCTATTACAACCATCCTAGATATGCAGTATTTTAGTCATTTTTCTCTATTACTATACACTATTGTCTGTTTTCGTCAACTTCGATTCCTTAGAGCATATTGAAAATACCCAGTATTTAGCTTGCAAACATCTTCCATACTTTGTTTCTTGACATCAGTGAAATATTGAGTACGGACTCACTCTTTGCATGCAACTTTCACTAAATACTTATTGAGCCATAGAATCCCATCTTTATATTGAAAAACTGCTTGATTATTTCATTCCATAGACAATCAATTGTCTTGAATCATTCCCAAAAGAATTTCACGAGTCTCTGAGATGGTCGCTCTCATTACATTTGAGAATATTGTTGCTGTGTCTTTGTTTAAAATCACCAGGAGTTCTGCTCTGATAATTCAGAGAATGCCAACTCATTTGTCGTCAGAATACCTCAATCCCTTTCGATGAGACAAATATGAGTGTAAAATTGATGATGGATGAGAGACATATTTGTAAAATCTCATTTATAATTTCATATGCCACAATACACGACAGAGAATTTAATTTGTTTCAGAAAGTAAACACACAGAAAGTTTCAAGATGTCTACAATGGGTATTAAAATAGCATCTATTATGTTGTGGGAGATGGGAGTCAATAGTAATTATTTACAAGATCCACTGGAGAGGCCATGCATCCATTGCGGGATAATTATCCATTTGTTTAGGGTCTCTGATATCATCCCGATCGTCAGGTAGGCAAGGGCACACAATAGAAGTTCGTGTTTGAAGGTAATTCGCATCTCGAAAATGAAAGCCTTAAACTTTTGCTCAAACTCTCCTCAAACGTTTAAGCATTCTCTTTCAAAATCAAAAATTCGAAGATGGCCGTTTTCCCTGTTTTCTCTCTATAGAGAAAGTTAAATTTTCTATTTTCACAGAACTGAGCCGGTGATAACTTTGCTTATTTCATGAGCTTCCAATAAACCCCCACATATGGTAGGCTCAAAGAATATTGTATAAGTTTGAGAGTCCGAATATCTGTCCCTGAGGCGCATTTTACCTTAATCTGTTTTGTTTTTTTGAGTTCTGCTTACACTGGCAATTTGCCTTCTGCTTTGTGGGTAATATATCATCCACTCAGTAAGAGACGGACGTGATTTAAGGAGAATTATGGTAGTTAAGTTAAATGATAACATTTTGATGTTCTCCACAAGATGTACTTTTCTGTTATTTTGTTCCCTTTGCAAGCTACTACTTTCTTGTTCTACTCCTACTCCAAACATTATAACGAAATACCCAATGTCCAACTTGTCAAATCAGCCCACACATGTATGTTGCAGAAAACTGAATCTGAGCTAGTCCTGACGAGAATTCACTTTCCAACAGTAACATTGAAGACTTCATAGAATGCCTTGCGTGGGCACGGCTAATGCCTTGTGAGCGACAAGAAGAAGACGTACGCATTTTACAGAAAAGAAATAGAGAAAATATTCCCAACAGTTACAGCAAATCCCTTTAAAGAGTGCTTAGATGAAAAACTTCAATGTTTCTTCAATGTTTTTGTACTCGGGTGGTGTCACCACAGCCTCACGAATTTCCGCGGTGTGTGACGTCACCAGGAAATGTGTATAACATTGATTTACGTCACCTGAGTGGCCATAAAATAACTTGTCCGAGTCAGGATAAGTTCAGCGGAGGCTTCGACACCGTATTCTGGTGATGTTAACCTATGAGAAAGCAGGGTCAAAAACAGACCGATGTTTTAAACTACGAAGAAAGGGGAAAATAAAATATGCCCGCTTGGCCTGGCTTGTTAAAGACACTGAGGAATGAAGCAATCACTTGTTAGCGAGGGACTCACGATGACACCTGCCAGTGATCGATATTTCAACGAGGGAAACCCTTCACATGACGCAGAAGGCACTATCAACACGTCTTATTCACAGGCAGTCGGGAAGAGATTTATCATGGAAAAGCCGAGCTCGAAGCAGAGGCTTCAAGTTGGGAATAGACCCGCGTCAAATCGATATGATGCACTGAATTGAAGATTACTAAGTAAATAATGGCAACACTGGGTTTTATTCCGCTTTCCTGCGAGATAGACTGTATATTGTCCTCAAAATTGCTGCCGGGTGAAACTCCGATTTACTCCGATATATACACTTTACTCTGGGATGCGCACAATGTCATGATCGCCTACTATACTGTTTGTTGAACGAGGGCAAGTGGTTTCTAGTTATCGATCAGCCGTTGCGAGTCCTTGCTGTTTTATCACCCAGGGGCTCGTTTCCAATAGAGTGCACTTTCCCTCGCTGTATGTGAACTTTTTGAAATGCGAACTGCCGAGAGAGTTTTCTTTGGACAGATGCACTCAAAGGGACATTAGATATGCTTTGGAACACCTGATATATGTCAAGGAAAGCGTCGTCTGTGTTTTGCGCTTCTGAATCTATTATTTTGCCCTCAACATACAGAAACAAGATAATAAGTAAATAAATAAATAAATAAATAAACGAGTGAGTGAGCGGGTGAAGAGTACTTGAAAAGAAAGGTATTTCATACATTTTCCGTGTTTTCCGACGGAAAATTCTACCTGGCGATGAATTGCCGTCAGGGTTACTGGACGACTAAATTCAGAGGACGAACACCAGGACCGAGGCTGTATGTTAAGTTACTGACCATGTACAGCAGCTCGCGACAGGAAACAGTAAAGTCGATGAATTAGGCCTTGCTCATCAGCTTGTAATTTCAAACGACGAGAAATTGATAGTGCCTCAGCGAGCAACAACAACTTTTATAGTTGACGTGTGCAGTGACCGTGATGTAAACCGATTCCCGTCATAACGTCTCTATCCATAAGTCTCAATCAAAGCGAAGTTTAAATAGAAATATCAGATCGCTTTGTTGCAAGCCAGTCATACTCATAACTTTAGAGCTGAAAAAACACTCAATCGGAAATTTTATCGGGGCTCATTGACTTTTTAGAAAAGGAATTAAATCACTTCATACGTGGATTTTAAATTAAATAAGCACAGCGTTGACAAGTAAGTGGAATTGATCGAATTGTGTGTTCAGATGCCAAATAGATAACGTATCTTCTTGTTTAATTTTTTTTAATCAATGAGGGACATTGATCCGAAAGCACAGTACATTTCTGTCCATTCTTCTCAGCTTGATGAGCAATTTGTCGATTCAGACTTACTGTCGCTCGGGATTGCTGGTTACAGACGAAAATCAAATGCAGCGGCTAAATGTATGCAGTGCAAAAACCTTGAGCGTCAACGCTGTGTGTTTACGTTGCTGATCTTCATCCGTCGTATGCTGTTTACAGCGCGAGTACAAATCGAAGCGACAATGTTCGTTGTGGATGGCTATATTATTCCGTAACTTCTCAAAACCTTTCAAACATAGCTACTGTCAAAAACACTTTGTTTTCCTGTGGGGGAGCACTTTTCTTAGTAATTTCCACATTGAATGTCAATGGTACAAGAATTATCGCTAGCCCATACACAAGCGTACAGTATCGCATATCAAAGTCTCATACAATATCAAAAATATCGTCTATAAGATTAAAAGGAGTTACATGTTTGTTTATCTATTCTTAACTTTGTAAATGATTTACGAATATGTTGTCAGGTCCAAACTTGTCCCGAACGTCTGCATTCATATTTAAAATATACCACGAGATTTCAAAAATGTCTCCATTCACAACAATTTCTAAATTAATGGTGTAAATCGGATGTTTTCCCGAGGATTTTGACTTTGTGTTGCCTAGATTCACACCATGGTGTGCACTCTGCAAATCTGCTTCATGGGCTAAAGACAGCGTTCCCGTGATGCAGCATCGACCAAACCGGGTAAATATAGGTGCGGACCTAAAATTTACATACATAATGGTGTATCATATTTCACAACGGTGAAGTTCACTGTAAATGAGGCACTCACGTGCACACACCATGCTCGGGCGATTCTGATATGACTTAAACGCCGTTTGGAGAATTATGCACTGTACAATTCAATCTACATGACCGATTGGCGGAAATATCATGATTAGCTTGAGGGAGTGCTTCGTATCATGTCGTCTTCCGAGTTTCACTATTTCGTTGCGACGGACAGCAATCTATCACCATAGTTATGGTTACTAATTACCGTGTATACGTTCAACGACATCACTACATAGTGCATCAACACGCCCAGAAGTTCGTTCAGATCGTAATACCATTGCAAAAAGCGAGCATAGTAGCCGCAGGCAAAAGCCTCAGATTCTATAATCCGGCTTATGATATTTTTCGTCATTAAATGTCAGACAGCTCTAAGTTTCAACCCATCACGTCTTATCAATATACCAAGTAAAAATCTTTAAATATTTTTTGCGCTATAAATAACATGGCTACTGGACGAATAAAAATTTGTGCGTACGTAAAAATAAATATGACATTTGGCAGGGATTAATTTGCTGACGTTTGAGTAAAAAAATCAAGAATTTTTTCTTGCAATTTATACCTAAAACCGAGACGGTTGTATGACGAGTCACACTTATATTCTATATTTAATCTATGCCCCCGAGTGCAAACATTTCGTAGCTGTGTGGCAAAATACTTCTCGCAACAAAATCAATTAAGAAAAACTGTTTCAATTGATCTTCATCAGAAAAAGAATGCGATGGAGTATTCTGGACATTTCAAATGGAATTTAGCAGACGATGAGGCTATATCACATGACACAGTTTTCTGTATCTCCATTTCGCTACATTGAACTGCACAAGTGACGCTCCAGTGTTTGTTGACTTTGCACGATCCGGACATGACTTTGCGTTCGGAAATACTTGTATTAATTTTTAATATTTACTCAATCGTATGCAGTTGGCATCATAGGTAACCAAAGCGCAAGCAAACATTATCACATCAAGCATCTACACATCGTGAAAAACCTCACTCTAGGATGTATAGCGGAGCCAATATATTTTAATTTAAATTTAATTTATGTTCGTCTAGAAAAAATGACAGATTGAATCGACCGGTTATCAATGTCATGATCTAAATCTTTAACGAATTCATATTTTATGCCATGTCACTTTATCTATGGCTTTCCCAGGGGTTACCGGTAAATTGTATGACAGATATTAAATAACCGTGAATGCCATGGAATGCTGTAAAATATTACATTAATAATAAAGCGTTGATAATATAAATGATACTCGCGCGACACACAGACATAAACTGCGCTGTCGTCGCGACGGCAGTCTGGTTACTTTTGCGCTCGGATGAAACTGTAGCGACGGGAAAGCAAGTATGCTTGTTTGGGGACAGCAGAGCGGGTACTTGAGACAAAATCAAGTCACACGATTCGATTTTAAAGGACTGCCATCTCATTAATGTGAATAATATTTTAATCAGAGCAATGCTTGACGATACTACGCTAAATGTTCACTCTGACCTCCGGTGACCTTTGTAAGGGAGAAAGCGCCATGGTAAAAGAAGCCGAACGACTCTATCTTGCGCGGGAAGAACGTTTTACCGCCGACCGGTAAGTTTAGGTCATGCAACGTGATCGGTGCCGTGGCGCCAGCACTATATACGCCATCTCAGATACGAAGCCAAGATTAGTATGAATATATATGAAAACATCAATTTCGGAGTGACTCGCGAGTTTGCTTCCATATTAAAGAAAATTAAAGCAGCTAACGAAAATCAGAAACTTATTTTTACATAAATAGTTAACGGTAAATATTTGCAGCAAAATTATCGGGGAACAACTGAAGTGGGTCCCTCAGACTTACGACAAGCAGGTTTTACGCAAAGGAAATTAGATCTTGCATCCAAGTTTCAGCTTCCATTACATCATGAATTGACTCGCTTCCATCTTGTCGTCAGTTTAATCCACCGATATTTAAAACCAACATAGCTAAATGTTGTTTTACGGTCTATCGGGCGATATAACAGAATTAAACATCTTTCAAAATTTGTATTTCAGACATTTTAGCCCTATTTGTTGTTTTGTTGAGTGATACTGTATACTGCCTTAGTTTTATACGCGAGTTTTTAAATTTTCATATTTTGTAATTGAAGTATACATGTATATGCTTGTCACTGCCGTAATGCTAATTGCCCAAATTGAGATAATGAAGATTGATTAGTTGGTTGATTGATTGATTGATAAATAATGAAGTGGTATTCCTAAGTTCTGGTGTATTGCCATATATTTGTAGCACTTTTCTAAACATTTTAGTCTCTGCTATTCATAGAGGGTATGAGTTAAGTCCGTGTTTAAATTTGTGGCAGGTGCATTGTTAAACGTTTTTATGTCGACAAGCAGTCTTATAATGATCAGGAGATGATCTTTAAATGCTCTGCGAGGATATTCCTGACTGCTGACAGCGATCACTCTACTTCATCGGATATTACCGTCGTAAGTCTGTCATGTCTATCTGTGTGCAATGTATTGTTTGTGTCAACGCCGTTACAATCGACCTTCTGTCACGTTTTAAACATAGAATCAGTTTTGCCCGGTGAGTGTACCTTCCCTATGACTTAAGGCACCCAGTGATTTAGGGAATGTACTACCAAAATTTCAAAAAAAATATCTAGGCAACAAACTTAGGAGATGCTCTCGATTTTTATCTAAAGTGTGTAAAGTAAAGCACAGGCATAAATTGCCAGATTTCGTAACGTTCCAGAGAGTCAATGGTCCCCATTGCTGTCCTGCAGCCATGGTTACAAGATAGAAAGTGTACTGTCAACACCATATGACTAGC
Source organism: Ptychodera flava (assembly GCA_001465055.1). Classification (NCBI taxonomy): domain Eukaryota; kingdom Metazoa; phylum Hemichordata; class Enteropneusta; family Ptychoderidae; genus Ptychodera; species Ptychodera flava. The sequence continues at coordinate 168,482 of LD344970.1, forward strand.
GAAAGTATCGACCCGTTCGAGAAGGTAGAATTTGGTATCAGAGTAGATATCAGCTTTCCCGAGGGCGTGCTCTGCCAAATGTCTCCAAAGTCCATGTCCACCATATTCTGAAAACAGTTGCGGTTGAAGCCTACTAAAGTCTTCTCAGTCAAGTATATGAATTTATACCATGAAGATCTTTATGTAACTTATGGTTTGGGTGGCATCGTCATCCCACCACAGATGAGAAATTATATATATATATATATATATATATATATATATATATATATATATATATATATATATATATATATATATATATATATATATATATATATATATAACAGACAGAAAAAGAAAGAGACAGACATAGAAAAAGAGAAAGAAAGATTGACAGAGAACAATAGATAGATAGATAGATAGATAGATAGATAGATAGATAGATAGATAGATAGATAGATAGATAGATAGATAGATAGATAACTCGATGCTTTATCACAGTGGTATGTAAATAAGAATGAAACACATCAAGTACAAAGTATTGATGATGTGTGCAATACATACGTAAGTACATACATACATACATCGTGTGTTTGTGTATGCATTTTGTTATGAAGTTATCATATGTATGTGCGTAATTTGTGAATATATATACATACACCTATATTTGTTGGTGTCGTCGATAACTCTTTCACTTCAGTGCAGTCAATGTTGTGACAGCGAGTCATATAGTTACATTCATACATACACAGATCTATGTCAACATTTACAAATAATACAAACATTATTACGCACATTAGCTATCAATCCGTAACACTATTCATGTCATTGTCTTCTTCTAATTTTCCTTCTCAGACGGCGAAGTTAGCCAGAAATTATCGACCCTCGAAGTAAGGTGAAGCAGGTGTAGTTGCTTCTTACGAGATGTCTGAGCTTTTTCCATTAGCAGGCCGACACCAACAATTACAGCGAATTGTCTGCTACAAAGCTTTGATGGAACAGACCATTAGAGACAGAAACCAACTAGACAGGTATATTAGTCGTTATTTGAGAAGAAGGCTTCGGCAGGTAATAGCGTAATGGAACAGAGCGAGATGGATTATGTCAGAGGCTTCTCGTCACGATTTGTTCATCCAAACACGATCAAGAAGGTTTAGGTTATACGTCTGAAAGATCTCTGATTGATTGTCGACTGAATCGGGTAAACAAGGCCATTGAACGGTTGAACACACGACTAAACTGCGATATCCGAGGGTGAGTGCAGACCATGGCCGGCGAAGAGCCACAGGGAAGCGAAATGTCGTCTGCATTGGAGAGCGATAATGATGGAAAATATATAATCAATATATGACGGATGACGAGCGATTAAATGGGAAGGTTGACCCACATAATATGTCATCGGAGTTGTCGCTACTGCGTCTGGCAGCAAAAAACACTTACATAAATGTGCAAATACATGCATGCATGAATACATGCATGCATGCATGCGTGCGTGCGTGCGTACGTGCGTGCGTGCGTGCGTGCGTACATACATACATACATACATACATACATACATACATACATACATACATACATACATACATACATACATACATACATACATACATACATACACACATACGCACACACAGGACAGAGAGAGGTTTTCTCATGAAATTCAAGTGCTCAATACCAACTTAAAACCAAAAACTAACTGTTTGCAATTGAAAGTTTGATACTAAATTTACAGTGTTCATACGACAAAGTTTCACAATAGCCACTGATTATAATGGCGCAGCCTGAAGACAACAGAAAGAAGTTTAGGATGATTGCGTAAGGCCGTTGCGCCATGTAGACAGCGTAAATTCCCCGACTAGTTCAACAGCTAGATGCTTGACAACTGGGAATATGCGCGAATCAGTAAATCAGGAAGACGAATTTTAAAGAGACTAGTATTATCCCAAGGGATTAATTTATTGAACCATTTAGTGACTTGTACGATCACGATTATCATGCAGGATTTTGCTTGGGCGATTTGACTGTAAACATGAGCGTTTAACGATTTGAAGTGTTATTTTACAGTTTTCGTAATTCAGGTCAGTTGGTTCTATTTGTTCATCTCTATCGACAAGATTTCATCTCATTAGTATTTCTGCTCAAATTAGAAAAACAAGCTCACTATGATAGGGAGTAGTGTTGGATTCCCATAGCCTGAGACGGTGGCAAGATTGTGGACTAAAACAGGATGCAGTGCTCAAATCACAGTGATAACTTCAGGTCTTTGGGCAATGGGTGGTACAGTGTACGCGAAGGCCGTGACGACAACAAGGCACGTGTGGGGAGAGAAAATGTCGATCAAAGAGGGTTTCGCTACTGTGATGTGACATCGTTCTCTTGCTATATTGTGGGGGGGTGCTGGGGGGCGGGGGGCATTCGAAGTGGTTTGAAGAAAACGTTAAGAACAGTTCATGAAAGTTAAGAACAGTTCATGATCTAACCGGTCCTCCTTTTGTTGATGCCAGTAGATGAGTATTTCAGTCAGAAAGTAATGATTTAAGTCAAAAGATCACGGGTGTTTTTCTGCACAAAAACAGTTGAAATGTGACTCTGTCGCTATACTTGAGCCAGCATATTAGGTCACTCTGTTGTCAGATTATTCCAGTCGTGTTTTCGTTAAAAATGATTTGTTCTTTTACTCCTTCGTCTTGTCTAAAATGATTCACAATGGGACTCTTTTAAGTTTAGAAATATGAAAATAGTTTGAGAAAATGTCAAGAATGTAAGCATCTTCATCTCTAACTTTCACAAGTAGATGTTGTTCAGAGGTCAAAGTACAATTGCCGTCGGGAACATGTTCATAAGCTTGTCATTTCAATCACATTTTATCGTCATTTTTGTCAAATTATTTCTCTGTCTGTGATATATGCTGACTCATTCAGCACTATGGGAGTGAAATAGACAAGCACGTACATCCATCATCATCGTAACTGTCATTAAATGGTAATTATTCCAAGGAGCGTAGAACCTAATGTGATTAATTTTTTCAACGATCTTGTCCGTGAAGACACTGTTTACTCATTCGCTTCTGAGAAAACATAGCAAAAAAATCGCAATTTCGCCAATCCACTTATACAGCCACGCACATATCACGATTAAATTCCACTTCAAAAGAGAATCGTGTTCGGCGATGACGTATATAGCCGACCTCTGCCGGGTCGATTTTTATTTTTGTTCCATCTTGATCTGGTCAATTTACATATATGATTAAAGCAAAGCTGTTAATACATCTGAATATTAAACATTACAGTTATCACGACAAAAAGATAAAAATGTCAAAACGGCATCTATTTAGTATCACATTTTTCTCCGTGACGTCATATAGTGAAACAAACAAGAAAAAGTAACCGACAAGGCTACGTTCTTTCTCATTCGACTTAAGTTACACATATATAGAAGACATAAATACATGTATAAGATTATACAATAAAAATTTCTTTTCATCTTTCAAGCTATAATTGAAACGTGACCTGAGAATAAATAGAAATTATTTCTTGTTATCGGAAAAAAGAGGAAATATAATTATAAAAAAAATCTTATTCTGTGGCTGTACGAATACTACATGTTTGAGACTAAAAGACGACGTATATTTGAGGCACAGATAGTGCTGAAGATAAATTTACAATACTGTATGACTTAGTCAATAGTTTAACAGTTTCACGAACCACTAAAGTGACAGCGCCCTCTGTGTCGCAACTTACTGAAAAATAGTACGAAACCACGATTAGCAACAGTAATTCATCGTTAATTTTCTATTGTGTTCTAGAATTAAGAGACGTGAAGCAATTACGTGAACGTTACCATAACAATAAACGCACATGGCAAATACTGCCATGGTCAGTCAAGGACAGTCAAGCGTGTGAAGGACGACGTGCTGTAGAAATTAATACCAATTCGTGTGTATTCAGTGATATCATAGTGAATATGTGGAAAACATGGGGTCGAATATGCCTTAAGAACTAGGGTTTGACGTCACTATCGGATGCTCACGCATCAAAATTCACTGGAAAGAGACCACATTTACTTTTTGAGATGATGATCGGTTAATATTTCAAACTGACTATCAAAGAATGACTACAACTATTAAACCAAGAGTATTCAAGATTATTGTCAGTCAAGTATTTTTATATCATCTGAGAAATAAAAAGATACAGTCCAAGTCCAAATATACGCCCTCTTCCGGCTAATTTCGAGAGTTGGAAATTCGAAAGTTTAAAGAGACAATAGCCGTTACTTTTGATCACAATATTTTATAATTTTGTTCCGATTCAATACGACAAATCTATTTTCTTATCGCTCTTAACTTCCTCCTGGTATGGTAAAATAAAATAAAGTATTTGCCTTGCAAATAAAAATGCATTGTCCTTGTGCAAGTATGAAATGGTCCCGTTGGCAAATGAATTCTGAGGCGACCTACAGTCAGTTTTCGACAATGACGTTGTACATTATACACATTGTGGCTGCGTTGATAAGTCGAACAATTTGCATTTTGACAAAACTTTGGAAGTTAATAAAGGACCTGTGTTTTACTGACGGGATAAGTTGAAAAATACAGGAAAGTACATTAAAAGTCACAGCTATTGGATCCTTAACGGACGAAACATGTAATGTGTAAGTCTGGTAACATTTAGTTTATAGAATCTTCTACTCAATATTTTCTTAAACGTCTAGAATACTGTGAATATAATATAATTTTTTGATTTACAACACAAACAGTTTTACACCATTCAACGTACAGCGTAGTTCAAAGGCTAAGGAGCACGGAATCAAGCGACGAAAAATATTGAACAATTGAAACTTGTGTTTTGAACGGCGAACATATTTGAAGAAGATTGACCTTGACACTGGTAAATCTTTTAAATCCGTAGTTCCGATGACCGAACTCCTATTATTTCCGAACCGTAAAGCGCCCTCCTTTACATAATGCAGCACGGTCTGTGTTCGTACTGATGACTTCAACAATGAGGGCGCACTGAGGGATTACGGCTTCACAAACCAAATAATTGTTGTTCATTTCTTCTTCTTTTATAGTAATCCTGCTTGCTTCATATTTTCTCATGGTTTTTATAAAGTAGAGCTAGGAGGGTAATCTCGCTCGTTAAAAGTTCACTCTGTAGTGGGCTTGGCCAAGGGGTCAGTTCGACATTGACAATCCTCATCTGCAATGTCACGGAACATGCCATCGGGTATTGAAAAGTTTTACTGAACGGGAAGTTTCTTGACCCGCAGATTCTGTCCCTCGTATTACCGCCCTCTGCCGTCAATGAGTGACAAACTTGTTTTTTGGTTCAGCTTCTTCCTCCCTTAATGACACGCGCAGGTATCAACAGACATGTTGGGATAAACTTTCAAGACCACGTTTCTGGTCGCATCAAAGTACAGAATACTGAGGGGGGACAGTTTATCTGGAACACAACACGGGGGCGGCACCCCCTTCACAGCCTCTAGCGCGTGCACTATACTTTGGACAGCTGCATGATTCGACGGGTTCAAATCCTGCAAAGACATGAGACGAGAAAGATGTTTAAAGTACTTCACGTACTATATTCTGCGCACGTTTCTGTCGGTACTCATTTTAATGCAGATAACTTTTAGTGATTTTTCCCCTTATTCTTAATTCGCATGTCATTTGCAAGTTCTTGTTCTACTCCTTGAAAGCAGGCTGAAACATCCACCATTTAGCCTGTCAACATAGCTGCTACATGATTGTGTAAAATGTGCTGTCATTGTTTATATTTGAATTCTGGACCGAACCAAAATTCACTCAACAATAACAATGGAGTCTGTACATGCATGTACGGGCTGAGTCGACAAGCTGAATACTTTGTAGCTCAACATGCTTTGGGGAGTACAAAAAGATTATTGTTGACATGAAAATAAAGATAGTGAAAAATTCATCATAAGTTAGATTTCTGGCTCTTTAAGGATTGGCCTGATTGGAGTATGTGCCCGTAGGTAGGTGACCATTTGCCCGACGTAAGGAGGGCAAATGGTCTCCTGTCCCGAGGGCGCAAAGTCCCATGATTTCGCTGTTTTTATTACATGCCTCTCTATAAATTTTCTCTCCAAATTTTTTGGTTTACGTACAAATGACAATTATATGATTTGTTTCCATTTTAGACGAAAATCTGTAGTAAAATAGAACGATTTTCATCATCAAACGGCGCATTGATAAATTTAAATCACTGTTATTCGGTTGATCGATTTTCTTCGCATAATTTTGTAAAAAAAGTATTTCTTACGTAAAAGATGTAATTTCATCATTTTTTAATCCTGGAGTTGTCAAGTTGAAAATAGTTCCGGTTCACTTTCAGTCAAATGATGACTATGCGGCCCTTCGACGTCATCGACAAGTTACCTATGGAGCGCGCGACGTTCGATATACGAGGCATGTAATAATCAACATTGTTATTGAGTTGAATCTCTGTCTTGTATTTAGATTATTTCGAATTAAATTGACGGTTGTACATAACATGTGTACAACTCTAATACTGTGCAAACATTAGGGTAAGGAAAAGCAACTGTACTTCATTTCTAGAACATAAAATAATGAAAATTTTATCATAAGTTATAGCAATTGTCATTTCCAGAGGGATATAGAATTTTTAGGGGAAAATAAGGCGCATGTGCATCAGCATACAAACCTTCGTCATCGGAAATGGACAAGCTCCAGCACAATAGAATGCATCGAAGGACTTTGGCGAGATGACGTAATTACTCCATCCAATCATACCAAAGTCCACTTTCATGACCCTCCTGGAGCAGATGTTCCACTGACTTTGACCGTAATCGTCGACGCGGT
>LD344970.1:178803-200203 GCA_001465055.1 Ptychodera flava
ATATATGTGACGACGATTGATAAGAAAGCGAATACAATGATGATGATGATGATGATGATGGTGGTGGTGGTGGTGATGTGGTGACAATTGCCGTTGTCAACGTTTTTGTTGTCTGTGTTCGTCCCCAGGGCAATTTTCAAAGAGTGACATCACCAACGCCACCATCGCGAAAAGTATTTACAAACTTATTATCACTTTTGGCATCGCCGTCACCTTCATCATCAACATCATCATCATCATCATCATCATCATCATCATCATCATAATCATCGTCGTCGTCGTCGCCGCCGCTTCCATCATCATTATAATCATTGTCGTGGTCCTTGTCATTATTACCAGCATTTTCGTCGTCGTCACGGGCCACGATTATCATATTTGCAAAGGTTGAAACCTGACCTCTGAGACTAATTCATCCCGTTTCTCAATTAACACCTTCCATCATAACATCATCACTGTTAATGTTAATCATGCTGTCCTCTATTGTCGTCACAGTCTACATCATCGTCAGTAAAAGCAGCATTACCACCACCATTATCATCATCATCAACAACACAATCTACCTCAAACCAGTTGTCTACTATTATAGCCAGCGAGAATATCGACAATCATTGTGATCCTCACCAACATCATGGCAGCCCTACGGGTGGCAAATGACTTTACGGAAATCGTTGTTTATAGGACTTCCCTGTCCTGTTTTTCTTTCAAATGGTTTGTTTGTTTGCATTGATGCCATTGAGTACACGGTGGATAAATCTCATCGTGCAACTTTTCGATCAAGGACAGTTACTGTAGCCACAGTGTGCAAATTGGATCAATGTACAGGAATCATAATCATCATCAATATTATTACCATTGTTGTTGTTGATGTTGGTGTTTTTGTTTTTGTTGATAATGATGTTGTACTTGTTCAATATGATATAGCATTTTCATCATCGGAAGATACCGTCTGCTATAGGGACGGAATGCTCATGCGATGACACAGAATTAATGGCAACCGTAAGAAGGGGGCTGTTTAAAAAAAAAACCCATAGACCCTCGAGGGTCTATGTTTAAACCTCTTTCGGGAACATACAGTGGGCACTTGCTGATTAATTGGAAGGGGAACCAGTCGATCACGTGACACCGACAAAGTTACTTGACCGCTACAAGAGTAGGTACGCCCAGAGCAAAAAGGCAACATGCTCCTATACGACGGCCGATTGGAACAACAAAAAGGCCGTTCCCGATCAAATAAAATGCGATTTACTTTTTACGAACGAACGAAAAACTTCGCTCTCTTTCTTCCAATCTTTCACGTGCAGCCTGCTTCACATCTTGTAGTTTATTTTTCCTACTATCACTGTCTGGCGCTCTTTATTTGAAGTAATCCCACGATTCGTATCTCATTGACAATTAAAATTTCATTCGAGGTTTGTTTGTGTTTTTTTTTGGGGGGGGGGGGTTGAAAGATGATTAGGAGAAACATTTTCGTTTCAGCTTCTTTCTAGGATCTATATATATTAAATTTCTCCTTTTTCACAACTATAATCATGCACAAGATTTTCATTTTATTTATAAAATATTTTTGTCCTCCTAAAATCAGACGGGGTGTTAAATGATCAATTCACACATAGTCTGTATATGTGCAATGTCGAACCTTCATATTGAAAGTTGAATTTTACACCGGGCTAGAGTTTATTTGTCAACAATAACGTTACATAATTGTGCCTAATAGTAACGCTAATATGTTGTGTATCAAAATGCTCTAGGAAGAAATATAAGAAGAAAATGTCCATGTTCTCGTGAATAAAATAATTAAATAATATCAAAAGCCATAGTTATCTGGGACCCCTTTGAAGTATGTCAATACGGTCAACTCGTCGGCTTGCACAAAGTTGAAGTTCAATGACGGCCCATTGGGTGGAAGGATATTATAGTGGGCAACATTGTCCCCCAAACACTTTTGAGTAATACACAGGGACCAACAAAATACAATAGCATAAAGAAAGAGCAACATGTTCATGCGACAACAAGCTATAGTAGATGGAAAATAGGAAAGACATCTAGATTTACACTCATGTTCTCATCATTTCGTGCAGGGAAAGTGTATCTGGTTCAATAAAGGCATTTGCCTTAAACCGAGGGCTATGACACTTACCGCGACCTAAATGTCTAACCTTTTTTTGAACTCTGTGAGTGACATTTGGTGAGCTGGCATGGTTTAACTGTTCCACTGACAGTTGTCATTCGAACCCATTTTTTTCCTTCATCACTTGAGAGAAATGTCTATTACCGTCGCCCATAATTCACTTAGTCGCAAATCGGCGCAAAGGTCACGCTCCAAGAATCGCCGAAACCAGTCTAGCGTGTAGTTGGAGAGTCTTGGGTGCCCATTACAAACCAGGTGTAGAGTCGATTTTCGATACTTTTCAGCAGGCGAAATGGCGAATAATGGACTCTTTACATAGTTCTTGCGAAAACTTTTCTCGAATTACAGGCCTGGCATGTTCTGGCTGTTGTTTTCTTAGCCATGTTGCGCTATCACGCTCCTTCGCTTAGTGTAATTACCCCTCGCACAAACCAAAACATGTTACACGCTTGATCAAATGTTCATGAAGCAGACTTGGCTGGCTTCTGTACCTTCAGGGCCTTCTTTTCATGCTCGGTAGTACCGACTGTTGAGAGTGGAGTCGAGTTCACTTAAATTTAAACCATAGTTCTTTGAACTTGCGCATCATGAGAAGCAGACTACACTCCCCGAGGATAAGCGCGCCAATTTGCATTAAACACGCGACAGCTTGCATGCTCTGGCTATCGTTTTCACGCCAGCTACAGTCAAAACAACGTTTTCAACCTGAACAAAAGTCATTGCCTTTGGGAATTCGGCGTTATCCTTTTTATACTATTTCGTGACAGTTACACTGGTCAGAAGTTCACTTCATACACGCTAAAAGAGACACCGACGTCAACACCTGCTTACAAATAGAAAAGGTTGACACAGTGTCTGGTATATACCAGGGATATATGCTGACACACTTAGGGATTATTTTTGAGTTCAGGATTGATTTGGAAAAGGTGTTTCGTTACACCGTGACGGAAAAGAAACATTCTACTGGCAGGTTTTTTACCCTTTAATATCCCCTACCGAGTTTTTCAAATTAACGAATACACGGGCGACATCGAGGCAACGTTCTTTTCGCTGCTTGAAAAAGACAACTGAGCCATTCCAAAGATGCTTCTGCAAAGTGTTACGTAGTTGAACTGTAGGGGGTCGTATAGAGGACAGTCGTCTTCAGTACTCAACCCCCACCTAACCTTATCAAGTACGCATGCGTCAACGCAGAGCTAGAGCTGCGAGATTTTTATACTGTATGGCTAATGCAAGTTTTTCCCCCCGGAAATCTGTTGGCGTGACTAAATTCAGACAATATCACGCATACAAATGTACCAGGCAGTGTTAAAGTGAAAATGCATGCTCTTCCTAGGTAACATCTTTGAAAGTCAGTAGAACTGAATGATGTACGAACAAGCTGCAGTTTGATGAAGAATTCTTTCAGTCCCACATCATTTTGGACAGAACAACGTTACAGTAATTGGTGTTTACCGAAAATGTACGTTTATGAGCTAATATGTGCACATCAAACCGAAAACCTTCATCCAGGCGAAACCATACATCTGCGCCGTGTATAAAAGGACTGGTAGCTGTAACGACTGAGTCTGCGCACAACATCACAACAAATGGTATCTAACAATTGGTAGATACCAATTATTGTGACGTCATTCTCTTTGCTGTAACTTTTTATGACTTTTCACTGTGTCTGTCTTTACTATCACTATACTTCCCTGTTCTACTAACCAAAGCATATTGAATGTAAAACGCGCCTCGGGGACAGCTATTCGGACTCTCAAACTTTTCCAAATCTTTTCTGATCTACCAGTTGTGGGGATTCATTTTAAAGCTCTTAGAGTAAGAAAACTTTTCACCGTCTTAGTTTTTCAAAAATCGAAAATTTTTATTTTTCCTCATGGAATTAACACGGGGATGGCGGCCATTTTGAATTGAAAATATCGAGAAATCTCAGGTAATTTGTAACTCTGGTACCAAATTTTGCACCGCGACCCCTTTTTTTTATTTGGTTAGAGAATGGTCGAAAGGTTCATTGAGGAAAGTTTAAGCAAAAGTTTAAGTCTTTCACTTTCGGAGTGCATACTACCTTAAACACCGACTATTAGCTTGTTAACACAGCGTATACTTGTTAAATGCCTTGTTATAGTATACGTTCGAATTCCAGTCCGGACCAGAATTCGCCTGTAAACAATAACGATGCAGCCTACACATGTACAGACTGAGTTGTTGAGCTGAATACTATGTACCTAATTATGCTTTAGGAGTAGAACGGGAAACTGTGGTTGAAATTAAAATAGAAAAGTTAAATCATCAAAAGATAGAGATGCTTGGCCTTTAACCCTTTCACCCCAGTTCCCTGTATACAGGTCCAACTTTACCATAGAAAACAATGGATTTGGGACAAACCATGGTGGTGAAAGGGTTAAGGTGGAAGGCGCCCCAGGGACAGATATTTAGACTGCCATTTTTTTCAATACTTTTCTAATCTACCCCTTGTGGGGACTCATTTTAAAGCTCTTGGAGTCTGAATAATTTTCGCCGTCTTAGTTCTTCGAAAATCGAAAATCCCCCGCCCCCCTAGAGTTAATACAGGGATGGCGGCCATTTTGAATTTCAAATATTGGTTAGTGGTTGGCAATTTGATTCTCCAGTACCAAACTTTGCGAGGTGAGCCATGATTTTTTATTCTTGATTTTGCGAGAGGATGGTTGAAAGTTTCATGACAGAAAATTGGTTTAAATCTTTCACTATCGAAGCGCGTACTACCTTAAGCCCACTGTTGTTTTCGAGAAGGTATTTGTGATGAAAGTTCGCAAATAGCGACTATTTCTCTTAACTATCTATAGAAGAAAGCGCAATTTTTGTAACGACGCAGCTTTCTTGTTTACTTTCAGAATTTTGTTATGCAGTTTACGTGATCTCGAGTTGTTCCATGGTTCACAACTAAGAAAAGGGAATTTTTGTGCGAAGCAGACGGTCACATGCTATCAGTTTCAGGACTCGATCGCGATGCTATTTGACAGAAATTCAAAACACAAAAGGGTTTAGAAGAGGCCTCTTTAAACACATTCCACCAAATGGTATATTGAGTTTTGAGAATTTCCAGAAAGCGATGGTAACTATGCTACTCCGGCCATTCCGATGTACTTCTTCGTTTGGCCTAATTGATCCTGTGATGAATGAGGAATTTTCTGCTGTGAAAACTGGCCTTATCGATGGATATGGAAGAGTGTACACTCTGGATTTGAACAGAAACGCAGGTACCGCCACTCTGAGCGCGCTCAGTCAGAACGATGAACTGCATTTTCTACGAAAGGATGAAGTATTGGGCAAGGAGCGAAAAGTGAAGCACACTCAATATTGCGTGTCTTCGATTTGGTGAGCGAGTAATCACCAAAACGCAAAGTTTGCATTTCTTTGGTATCGCTTTCCATGGATACATGTGAGTCGCTGTTTGACGCGCCATCTTAGATGGCCTTTTCAATGGCCGATAAATGGTTCTCACTTAGAAATGTTACAAGGAAATGAACTGAACGGGCTTGACAGGAAGGAAGATGGAGCAGGTAAAAATGAGGGCTTCATAAAAACGTGGTGCTCCATCGACTTTAGACACTAGAAGCTCGCCATTCAGGCAGTATGCGCCTTGAAATTATATGACTTTTAATTTTTGCTCATAACTTTCCTCAAGAAAACTGTCCAGCATTCTCATTCCAAATCAGGAATAAAAAATCAGGAGTCACTGTGCAAATATAGTCACCAGAGACTGAAATAAATTACCCAACATTTTTCGTAAATTGGACTTCGAAATTGCCGCCATTCCCGTGTTAAAGTTAAATTTTTGATTTTCACAAAACTAAGAAGGTTAAACTTTGCTATCTCCAAAAGTTTCAAAATGCCCCTACCGGTATATCAGAAAAGTTTTGGAAAAAATTTAGAATCTGAATATCTGTCCCCAAGGTGCTGTCTACCTTGAGAGACAAACTTGCTCTTTTGTGGCTAGTCAAGAAAAATGAAGTATGGGCACATCTTCTCTGAAAACAGCCGGGATCTATAATAATATTGGAGCATAATACGACGACTGAGTGTCAAATATAGGCCAGATTTCCTTCAGACTGACGTTTACTGATCGATGTTAGAGCTGCTGTCGGCTTACGTGTATTAGCGTAATTTTTCGCAGGTCACCAGAAATTATGTCGCTGCTGTGTATGCCTCCTTAAATGAAGCGGGATTCAAAATATTTTATTTCAATCGCTGCTTAAGCATGTTTCAAGACACCGAATTATATGACCAACTTCTCAGTAACACACAATTTACAGAAATTATTTGAAGGAGAATGACTGTGTTCCTTTAGAGCTCAAATACACGAAACCTTTGATGTATTTTCCACAATTTTTGTTCCGTACGGTAAGTTTGTTGTACTGCCAAAATTACGTCGGTGCGACATGTGCTTAACTTGTCAACACAGTCTGTATATAACATGTGACCAATATTACTTCTTATAACTGAATTTTAGCTCAGAATAGAATTCATTTGTTAATTTAATTATATTGTACACGAAGCAGTGTTGGCGGGAATTATATTTTACATTTGAACAGACTGTAGGGTAAGAATTAAAATGTACGTGTTAAAACAAACAAAAACAATAAAAATGCTGTAAAAGTTACAGCTATCGTTCTCTTGAAAGCATCAAGAATGTAATTGTCTACGCCCAGACGACAACGACGACTGTAGTCTAGCATCTTGTCGGTGTTTTCATAGAGCCTGAAACCTTCGGCTAGATTCTACATGCAAACGGCTGCTGCACATTGCAAAGTATGACTGTCATTTACAAACAACCGGCATCAACTCTCGTGTAAGCTCGTGTAGGTTTACGTAAGCCGGTAGGATATCTCTAACATTTAGATAACTATATACATATGACATTATACTCTTAGAACAATACATATGTTTCAGTGATGTTTCATGCGATGTTCTCATCTTTGTGACGGCGAGAGAACGAGCGAGCCCGCCAAGTCGCTGAGATCTGAAACAAATCGGGTCGAAGCGAGAGACGACAACCTCTTGCTGTTTAGACGGCGTGGAATTTCAAGCAAAGTCGAATGGAAGGCTGTATATTGTTTACAACAGTTCAGATCCATTCACAGTATTGAAAGAACACCCAACATGTCGCAGACTTCAGTCGCCGATAGATCAGTTGGCGTCTGCGGCGCGCGTTCGCGCTCTCTGGAAAAGTGAGTACATTTTGTCGTCTGCATCAGCACTCTTTCAAGGTCAAGCCGTCGATGGATCGCAGTGTACAAGAAAGCAAGCCTTTTACCCAAACTACTATATGAGCTCGTTAAACTAGGCGATGGCGCAGGAGTGTCTGCCTCGGACTAGATTTTAAAAGGCCGATACTGTCGAAGAGCCGGCACTTACGCTAATTAGGGGGCATTTTCGGATATCCATTTTGTCCTCCATGAATGCTGCGAAACTCAGGTGTCATCGCATCCAAGCATGACGAAATCACACTTAATGACAGACATGAGAGAACCTGAATCGGCTGTAATTACTACCCCCAAAGGCGTATACTTTCCCCCCGCTGTAATTTAGTTGAAAACACTGTTTCCGATAATTGCTTTTGATGCTGAGGGCTCTTCAAAGGAAGTGAGCACTACTTTACGCAAAGGGATGTGAGGGACTTAATCACACTGTTTGCTTAATGCCAACCATTCTTTTGTATTGTCGTTTTGTAAAAAGGTTGACCACAAAAGCACAATATGCGCCGCGTGTCAATTTGATGGGTTTAAACAAAGTAAAGGGAAAAAATCGGCTTTTACAAATTCGATAAATGAAATGAATGTCCCTTCGTCACAAGTTCCCGTCGCGTTGTTCCGCGTTTTTCTCGTATTTAGTGTGTGTATATTCTTGATCATGTTAATCACTTCAGATCCCTGGAGACGTCACCGGCTTAGCCTTGGAACGACAAAACTTTATGAACGGTACACATTTTTAATATCTTACTGGTTGACGTCAAATGGCCAAGATTTCTTTATCTCTTCTATTTAGTTCTCAAAAACTATTTTCGAAGAGCTTCACACTGCTGCTTATGGACCGCTGGACTTGCAAGTTGGCAAAAAAATAATATCCTTGCACACTCCATGATTTTCTTTTACAAATAAATCATTTTTCTGACTGTCGTTTTGTAATTTCTATGCATTCATAAACTGATGAAAGCGCCTTATAGTGCGCGCAGGTGAAAACAGTGATGAGGGCCAAGAAGGGCGTCTGCTTCTAGTGCGCATGTATTTCAGCTTTGTTGGGTTCGTGCCTCCGACACGATAAATCTGGGCGTACATTCTTCGCACGATCCTCGCCGATGCTATCTCAGAGTTTTGCGTGTCCTTGAACATAATTAAACGATTAAATATTCATGCATGCTTAATTATTGGAGTTCAGGTATAATGGACACACCTGCTTCGAAAAATATCCTGCCTTCCTTAATTTGAAATTAAATTTTGTTTCTGTTATTGTTTATTTTAAAAAGAATTCCGGATTTTAGCTGATAGGTCTTCCTGTCGATTGCAGTAACTTCATTTTGATGACCTCATATATTGCTGCAACTTTTCGTTCGCATGATCGATGCCAGCTCTGTTATAGTATCCATGACCCGATACACGTTTCATTTCATATACACGCTTCATAGTAACAGAGGTTGAGCCCAAGGGGCAGAAATGTAATCCTATTCCTGATTGGCTAATTGATTGTCATTTTGATCGAGTGAGGGTTTGATTGACCAATGGACAACCATAGCACACGCAGCAAAGCTCCCTGATTGAGTGCAAGGCAGGTGTTATATCTATCAGAATTAAAACTGATAACACACACGCAGCTACTGCGTTGATAAGTATTAAGGTGACCGACCACAACGATGAAAAATTTGGAACCATGCCAAAAGCCATATGAATGGCATGTGTAGTTTTATATTATCAGACTACAAACATGTGTGGGGCGACATTTTCCCAACACTTGGTAGTTACTTTTAATCACATATCCGTTCATTTCATGTTTAAAACCTGGAAATGTAATGAAGGCCTACATTGGTTCGATATGCATGCAGCATTTGAAAGCAGCCCAATTTTTTCTTTCTACCATCCTTGCTGGCAGAGAAACTGCCCTCATTATCTTAAACTGTCACACATAGCAACTGGCGTCGGCTAGCACAGTAATAAAGTGTAGAGGAATAACAAAGTTGACGACAGAAATGTATGAAGAGTATCGTCGGCATATTGCCTGTGAAGAAAAGAACGTTTTCCATGCGAAAGAAATGAAATACAGACCCTCCGACTTGTGTGAGGCGACAAGATAGTTGAAATGAGAGCGTTACCTAGGTAATGCACACATTACGATGACGCGCTGTTTACTCTTGAGCTCGATGCCTGGAACATAGCGACAGAGACAAGATATGGGACTGTTGGCGACCAGGCTAGCGTTTCCGAGCACAAGATGAATTTATGTGAGCAAGTCACTTTCAGGGTTGTTTTCAAAGAGCTTCGGGTAAATATTATAGACGTATTCCTTCGCCTGGCAGGCAGATGGGCACGTTATCTTCATAGATAGCCGGTACTGTTTACATGAAATTTGCCGGTATGCTATACTAGGGAGAAAGCGGATACATCATGGAGTTCTCTCAGTCGAAAAGAACGGGTTTATCGGCCATCAAAATAAAAAACAGTGCAGCTTGTTCCCTTTTGACAAATTGCAACGATTATTACTGAAACTGTAGCCGAGAAGTGTTTCCCTGCAAGGTCACTCCGTGATAAGAAATCAAATAAATAACTGTTTCAGACGACAAAAACCAGCTCCCTGCATCGTGACGTACGTCGCAAGAGAAGCGTCAAGTGCGTCATTTTACCGTGCATGGTCATTTAAAGCCCCGTTAGCTGTGTGACTTTTGAGTATCTTCTAACCCGTTTGTTGCTATTATAGTTTCCTCGTGTTCAAACTGTCAAAGCAGCCTCTATGTGTGAGATGTCCATAGTTATTATTGACAATTTAATCCCAGTCCAGACTAGAATTCATTTGTCAACAATCCCGATGCACTTTGTAAACAATGCAATGCATTGACATGGCTATCTTCTTTACATTTTAATGTTAGTTCGGGAGAAGAACAAGAAAATACTTCTTTTATGAAATAAAAAATAATTAAAATATCAAAAACTGCATTTATTTTCTCTTTTTGATGTTTGTTCATGTATTATATCGAAATCATGATGTTTATTTAGGTGTTATATGTCAAAATCGTAATGATTATTTGTGTTTCATATCAAAGTCATATTGTTTATTGTGAGTTATACATCAATCTCACGCCATACATCTTCACACAAGTTCGCCCCCAAATTAAGTGATCGTAGAACTGTGACAAGACTCTCCTGCCACAGAGGATATTGGAAACAGAGAATGTTGGTCGTCTTTATAAACGACTAAAAAGGCTCGGTATTTCTCAAACTTAATTTACACGCCAGTTTCGATACCCTCTGAGAACAAAGGTTGTCACATTCGGTAACATTAAACTGACTCTGTCTGTTCGCTGTCGAGTTGGTGTTTAACAGTCTTCCATCAGTGGAAACTGCCACAACGAAAGAAGCCAGCTAATAGGCCGTTGTATTGGACAGGTTTGCAATCTGTAACTGTCCATTTACTTCTTCGCAAACATGGCTCAATCTACATTAATAATGTTATGACGTCACTGTGGCCAGTCGAAAAAAAGAAGAAAATGTATGTATGTATGTATGTATGTATGTATGTATGTATGTATGTATGTATGTATGTATGTATGTATGTATGTATGTATGTATGTATGTATGTATGTATGTATGCATGCATGTATGGATGCATGCATGCATGCATCCATACATGCATGCATGCATGCATCCATGCATGCATGCATGCATGCATGAATGTATGTATGTATGTGAGGGAGATGGAGCAGGAATAGGCATGGTTAGAGAGTTCAGTCCGAGTAATTGCCAAAGTCAAAATTTAGGAACGTATCAGCATCATTGCTGCACGTTCTGTGGTGAAGACCTATTGTACAGCGCCACAAGACTGAACTGTTTGTCGCGAAATTTGACTCCAGTCCACGAACACCAACAGCAAACAATCGGGGAAGCTTGTAGCCTCTTTGGTTCTCGTCACATATGACAAACTGGACACATGGGTTCGTAATAAGATACGAAGGTCATGTTTAAAGGCTAGAACAAGACACACAGAAATATGTCCCGCATTTTATAAGTTTTTCCGCTCTGCGTGCGTGTATCACGTCACTCCTGAAAAAAGAACTGTAAACAGGCAATATATTTGCAGTTGTTTCGTTTGAATGTGACAAGCTAACGATGTTTAAGTGTTTCTTTTGAAGATATCATATGGACGGTAATAGTTTGCTGTAGGATCACTATGCTTGCGAGGAAAAAACATAGTCGTAATCGTGTAGAACCACTACCGCAACTAGCTCACTCGAATGATGTGCCACAGAAAAGTGCGTGTCTTTACAGCGCTTTCGAAACGTACAACCATGCGAAATCCGTTTCGAACCGCATTCGTCACGGTCGGAGGCAGGACGAATCTGGGAGAGCCATTCGTATCTCGCCCGAGACTAATGAAATTTACATTCACGCGCGCCTGATCTCTCTCAACACAGAAAGTGATCGTTGTAAAGTTGCTCGAGCGCTGACGTGACCATTTTACGCAAACCGCCGCTGTCTTGGGAGTTGGGTTACAATCTGTAACTCAACCCAGATAGAGTAATTACAATTTCAGGGTAGGAACTTAAAAGGATTGGAGGCGAAGAGATAAGAGAATGATAGTCACTCCGTACCATCATCATCATTCCGTGCGCTAAATCACAAACTGCGTTCGTTATTAATTCTCAACATTCTGCTAGAAAGTAACTTCTTCAAAGCAGGACCCTAAGCACAACACAGGAAGGTAGCTTCGTTATTTACAAGCGAATTCAACAAGCTATCCAAAATGCCAACCCTTAAGTTATGATCCACTTTTCCGTGATTCATTTCAGCTCAATGTTAATTGCAGTAAGGTCAAGCCATTGAAAAGTTTTTGTTGCACTTTCCCCGTGAAAAGAGACGCTCACTACTTAGAGAAGTCCCCCATAAGATACTTTTTGTAGAGGCGTTATGCGTAGTATTTTTTTATTATTTTTACCGCTACATTGCTACGACATTCTGGAGCTTTCCGCTGCAGGAGAAGTCTTAATTAAGTCCCTGTAAGCTATACATCCCGGTTAAAACGCATCAAACGTTAAAACCTAAAGACTTGTGTCTTTTATGAACTCTACCCGGCTTTACAGAGCCATTACCCTGTGGTCCGACAGCAGCTTTGCTTTGTCGATCTGGTGAGACCGTTAACCAAATATTGGCTTTTGTGGTAAAGATGTTAATATGTTTGCACAAAGGGAATTTGTCAAACGATGTTTGGATTGTATTCCATGCTCTAAACGTGTTTGTTCGGGCAGGTTTTCTTTTCTCCCTGTTTTCAATTCTTTGAGATAAATTACTGCATGTGCGTTTGTGATCTTTTGTTAGTTGTAGGTATTTGAGGGACCGTTGTGGATATAGGATGAATTGTAAACTATGTCAGTATATACCTAGCTGTGGTTGCAGGGTGCGGATGGTGTTCCAGGAATTCCACGTTCTCTCCTGGCGGTTCCATTCCCGGGCCTTGGACAAGTGCTCGAGTAGGTGTACCATGTGTCTCGGTGGTTCGACGTTATTCCCCGGCTGCGGTTCGAACTCCGGTAGTTTGAGTAACGTCTTCAGGGTTTGCTGGAGCGCCAGGACTTTCTCGCTCTCCGTGCGGGGGCTGGCGTCTCTCTGGCTGATCGTCAGTCGGAGCAAGAGAAAGCCCAGGAGAAGCGCTAAAAACGTCTCCATATTAACTTGTCAAAAAACTCAACACCGTCTTTATTGTTGTTGTTGTTGATGTTGCTAAAGTCGACGCTGGTCCCGGTGGTATCGCAAAAAAGTCGTTGACAAAATCACCTCTTCTACATTAGCATGCAATTACAGCGCAATCCCGCTTTGCAATTTCGACGCTTTTTTGTTGAACAATTGCCGGGTAATTTTCGCCAGTAATTACCCTTTTCTCCCAATCGGTGGTAATTCCAGCTCTCAGTCAGCACACAGTCCGAAGTCCTCGGCGAAAAGCTCCTTCAAAAGTTTGGCCACAAGTCAGAGTTGGGGATCACTCCAGTTTTAAAAGTTTTCTTCAAGAGCAGTGGGACACATCTTGAAAGAGCTCCCTGACAGCCGAGGTGGTAATTCTGTATCCCGAGAAAAGAATAACAGCAAAACAGTTGACCAGATGTGACTCCGCCTAGAACACTTAAGATCCTGGGCACTTAGAGCAGGACAGAACCATTGCTGTGCAGGTGTGTCCGTAGTGTCAGAGGGACTCTGTGCGTGGATCGCGCGCAATCTTGGTCTCCGTTGCACAACAGGAGACCGTTAACGTACGTTTGTGAGGGGTGTGATTTTTTTATCCAATTTAGTAGACAGGTTTATCATATTAGTTCCCCGCTTCACAATGTGAGTTTGTCGTATTTACAGCACAATTCATTTTTGTATTGACATTTACATGCCAGGATCGTCACGATAAATTATGCTCAAACTTAATTGATAGTAATTGTACATTTTAGAGACGAAACGCTCACAGCATATTGCTCCGAATCTGAACACGATTTTCTTCCTTTATAAATTGTTTTTATAATAAATTAAGCCGTATTTATTTTCTGGGCAGGGCCCTTGAATTTGATATAAAGTTACGAACACTAAAACAACGGGAGAATAGCATTGTAACTCGGGTATTACCGATGCGGATTGACAGAAAACATCTTTCAGTAAAAATATGCCTGCCAGTAAAGTCTGCTCATGTTCAGGCATATAACTGTTGAATTTATAGTTTAACGCTTTCGTGCATCTACCAATCATCTGGATGGGTCCACTTTAATATCTCGTTAGAGCACAGCAGTTCGTGGTGATGGAGGCATCGTGGTCGTTGAAGCCTATAACCCGGGGACCTCATTGAAAGCCTCCGAGGATGCGGTGTCCCGGATTGCGCGGAGACCTACGTATGTCACCCAACGGTTGAGGCTATGCTACGGTGTAAACATGACCAGCTTTAATGTGTATAACTTCTGAACAGCTGTTCACACAGTTCGTATACACAAAGGCGCCCAGTCCGCGGTGATGAAGTTATGTGTGCTACATGATTGCCAGCAGTACTGATGATGCGACTGATTACGTAATAGAATAAATCTGGTCCCACTAAAGACAAGGGGATGATCATCTGTCTATTGGTACATTGGTAATAGATATTTTATCCTAATCCTGCAACCTTTGAAGTGTGTGCAAAAACATTTTCAATGAAATGGGGGGGGGGGATGTTGTCGGCTTTTCATCCTAAATGGTCCTTCCCTGCTGGATGAGGGTCGCCCTGTTCCCTGCTTTATTCAAATCCAACAGTACAGTTTGTTTTGGTATTTACCCTCTCAAAAACCCCGCTTCGACACCTGAGATTTGTGTCGGCTTACACCGTCGACTTACTTTACAGCAAAAAATGCAACAGTAACACTGAAGAATTTTCTACTTGAGTGGGAAAAATGAACAGCGTTGTTGTTTCGGGTCAAATCTTCCATTCATGCTCAGTCGCCTCTCTCGTGAGAGCATGCGCGACCAAGTCTCGGGTTGTCCGGGCTGTTTCAACCATGCAGAGTTCTAAAATAGATGAAACCGTCATTCAGCACATATGGCAGTAAAACTTTATAAATGGCAGTTCGCCGTATTGAGTCTCTCCGGGCCCTTGTTACTATTCGACAGCAGTTTAAGATACAGCCGGCGTATTACTTCCCGAGTGAACCTAACGTATATCTTTTAAGAAATCATTCTGCAGATTGAATAATTCAAACATCTGAAACATTGACACGCCTTGAAGTTAAACAATACACGAGCTCTGAACGGAAAATGACACTACATGTAAATAACATTTGGGGGGGGGGGATAACAAGCCGTAAACAATGCAAATCCAAAATCAGTATCACTCGTTTCGAAGGGAGTGTGTATATGTCCATCCTTCCATACCCAAACATTTATCCATACATACGTACCCACCCATCCACCTACCTACCTACCTACCTACCTACCTACCTACCTACCACACATACATACATACATATATACATACATACATACAAAAATACATACATACATACATACATACATACATACATACATACATACATACATACATACATACATACATACATACATACATACATACATACATACATACATACAAATATTCATAAGTTCTACATAGTGCAAAATTTCAAATTAGACCGACTGTCTGTGAGTAACACCGAGAACATTAAAGCCAAAGTTTTAACGTATTTCAACAATTCCTCATGATTGTCCCATGAATGTTCTGTATGGAATTACCAAGTTTTCATTTCAGGGTGGTACTAAGCAATACATAGGTAGGTAGGCCTATTTTCTCCTCAAGGGCATTCTGGATATAGAAACGGGATACGGCAACTTACTTCACAAAAAGCAATTTGAAGGTGGCGATTAAACCATAGACCCTAAGATGAGAGATTAAACATTTCTGTGTGAAAAACCATTACCAAGTTAGTACATTTGTGCAAACAATTGGTATTTCCATGGGTATGGATCCTTGGCCGGCGCTTTTATGCCAATCTGTACCCGTTCTACTTTGTACGCATGTTAAATCTTATAAGACGGTAGAAGCGAGGTGGATATCTCTGGTCATGTACCGTCATATATTCTCTGAAATAGTAGTCTCCACGGATTTATGCGGAAAACTGGAGCTACTGTAACCCCTTTCATAAATATTTGATCCCTTGGACTTTCACAATCGGATGTTTTTACTAGGTGGTGATAGAGAAGAGAGTTTACCGCAATTTCGGAAACCTTACACAATGCATCCTTTTCATAGAATAGTATTGTGTAAGCCTGGATTTTCGTCCGGACCAGAATTCATCTGTCAACAATATACATTGTAAAAAAGCCCCCAGTCTTTTCCACGGCTGATTTTTGCATGTGAATATACTTTGAGGAGAAGAATAAAAGTCCAGCATTTTTGTTTTCGAGAGCAAAAGTAATGAAGAACATTATCTAAAGTTAAGCTAATGTCACTTTAAAAACTAAAAGAATTGCTCAGCTGAAAGAATGCCTGATGAAACAGAAGCTACTCTTTTGAAAGAGCACGTTGGAACTAATTCGGGAGAATATGAAATTGTAGTAATGTTGGTTTAATCATCAAATTTAAGCTCTTTTTTGCAATTCACTTGTTTTATGGGTAATTTATAACATTGCAACTTGCAGCCTAGGGCACTTAACACTTTTGATAAAACTGAACAATTGAAAGATCCTATTCTCCAAAATGAGTTCCAATCGTGTTCAAGTCGCAACAACAGCTTTATAGATTTTAATCCCATCGGTTTGGTCAAACTGCGGTTTACTATCTTACACTGAAGAAAACGTTTTTGTCTATTTCGCAAATATGTATAAAATCATCAGTCATCTACAGACAAAATAGAAATGGTCATCTTTCAGACAATAGCATGAAGCATGTCGTTATGATTAGAGCATCTTATGCTCAATTTCTTCAATAATTTTATTAAATTATGTAAAGGGTTATAAGGTAGCATACGCCCCGGGTACAGATAGTCGGACTCTCAAACTTTTACAATTCTTTTCTGATACACCACTAGTAGGCGTTCTCTTTAAAGCTCTTGGTGTAAGGAAACTTTTTACAGTCATTGTTTTTCGAAAATCGAAAATGTTAATTTTCTTAATAGTATAAACATGGGGATGGCGGCCATTTTGAATTTCAATTTAAGGTAAATTTTGAGTTAATTTGTTTCTGTAATTCCAAAATATGACCCTCTATTTTTATTCTTCATTTTGAAAGAGAATGGTTGAAATATTCGTTGAGGAAGGTTTGAGCAAAAGTTTAAGTCTTTCACTTTCGAGGCACATACTACCTTAATGAATGTTGTTTCAGTATGCAAATCAACCGATAATGAGTCGTTATCGATGGTTCGCCTAGAATTATGCATTATGTGGATCAAGGGCCAGTAGCGGTAACTTTTGATGATTTTTTTTCACTATTTTTCATGTCAACAGTTTCTTGTTGTTCTCCCCAAAGCATGTTCAGATACACAGTATTCAGCTTGTCAACTCAGCCGGTACAAGTTTATCAAAACTGTATTGTTATTGTTGACAAGTCAATACTACTCCGGACAAGAAGATAAACCGTTGAATAACAGTGAATTTTACATCTAATGATGCTGCGTTGACAAGATTAGGCGTTTCAACATAATTTAGAGAGTCGAACAAAAACTTAGAATTGGACATACAAGACAAAACTACTGAAAACATCATCAAAGTTACAGCTAATAGCCCATTAATACACACACACACACACACACGGGTAAAGGCAAAGGGACAGAGAAGCAGAGAACAAGGTGGACATTTGAAGTCAACTTATGACAGTAATAAATCGATTGAAGGTTGGCTAGTATGCATCAATAATGTGAACATAAAACACTGGTGTTAGACGCATTGCCAAGTTCACGATCTTAATGTAACGCTTTGAATATATTTCTACTCAATAATGGTCATCAAATGGAAACCATGAAGGCCGAATTACAATGTTAAATGAAGGAGAGAAAGGAGAAGGTACACCCATGGTGTGCCGAGTATCCCTCTATTCTGCAACTAGAGCGATTCTCGGTCGCTTGGATCATGCTCCGAGCGGACAATCGTGAGTCGTATTGGTCGAGCGCCAGAGTGCACACAACGGTTAAATTGCCTCGATTCTGGTCTGGTCGCGATATTCGGGTTCTCTGGTGAAGCGCACAAAGAGCTAGTAAAACGAGTGGGGTCTCTACATTAACCGGTCATTGCGTATGGTTCGTCGCTTCTACACTTTTAATTGGTCAATGTTTGTTCTGTTTCCATAAAAAGACTCCCCAAACGCAACTTAATGGCGCCAAATGTTCTTTTTCAAAGACATGAATGATGCTTGCCGTGTCAACTTGACCGCAGGGAATTGGGTGGGTGTGCAATGGTCAAGGAACGGCAAAACGACCTCGAGTTTAGAAACGGTATTAAGTTGTCATCGTCGCACTTCATGTTTGTTCACTAAGGGTTTCAAAAATATAAACTGTTAGAAAATGCATCCAGGGGTCACGACCCTATATACTCAAAACATAATTCACTGCAAGTCGTTCTGATCCACACATGTCAGGTTAGCGGCAATTTACGCTGAGCCAGTTCGTAAAGGTCGTTAATATATTAGTGGACAAGTATGTTGGTACATAGCAACACTTTGACAAGATAGTCGGGTTAAGACTATTTGTCCCATTTGTGCGTGTGTAAGTATGTACGTATGAATAGATGGATGGAAGGAGGGAGGAAGGGAGGGAGGGAGGGAGGAATGGACGTATATGCCTATGCTTGCAGCTATGGACCGATGTTTATCTGTCTCCTTACCTCCAAATCAGTATGTCTGTCTGTTTGTTTGTCCATCTGTCTTTCTGTCTATCTATCTATCTATCTATCTATCCATCTATCTTTGCGTCTCAGACAACAATTTCAATTTGTGTGAGATCCGTTTGTGTGTTTGCTATATATTGAGTGTCAACTTCTGTCCGTCTTTTTATCTATCTTTTTTGGCTGCTCTCATAATGGCGAGCAGTTCTGTAATAGCGCCAGGCCAGCCATTCTCAGATTGAATGTGTTTTTTAGTGAGTGGCATACCGTGTGTAGACGGTTTCAAGAAAGTGTGTGGTTTGGTATGGACCGATGAGAAGTAGGGAGAAATGGTGAGTGACCGGACTATCCCTCATTGAGTAGTTGGAAGGAATCGATAACGGAGATCGTGCTAGCGACCTTGGGCTGAGCAAGCCGTGAGTAGCTTACTGTAAAAAAGTTCGGAGAGCAAATGTGAACGGCGTCTTTATTACTGTCATCTGTCCCTCATACGGATTAATTCAACCAATCAACCATACCATTCCAAATTGGTCCACAAGGCATTTGCTTCTTCTGCATGTAGATTTCATAGGAGTCCATTTCGCTGATTGCCAAGGAAATGATGGTTGGAAAACATCTTGTGTCCATTTAGTTAAGTGCTTCGGCCATTCTCAAGAAATCATGCAACATTAGAATGCCATCCAAAGTCAAGTTTAATGTAGATACCGTCTCCGATAGCAAGTCATCGGCTTAATTTGATGTACAAAGATCAAGATGTTTATCGTATGGTTCACTCTGCGACCGAACAGCCGCGGTCGACGTCCCCTTGGTAAACTGCTGTGTGAAGCTGGAATGCATGATGCCGTACATTATATTTTGCAGCTGAACGTATCCCCATGTCCAAGAAATCCCTAAGTCAAAAAAAATGAAAAAGAAAAAATAAATAGGTAAATATAAAAAATATTTTCCCCTCCTTTTACAGTCATCTGCTGTCAAGAATAAAGTTAATATTTCCTTTTGGGTGACATGCAGGTTGAGAGAGGGAGAGAGAGGGGGAGGGAGGGAGAAGAGACAGAGGGGAGAGACACACACAGGGAGAGACAGACAAACAGACAAATATAGATAGACACACAGAAACATGCAGAGCCATAGAGCCGAATGAGTAAGTCAGGTTGAACTAGCACCGTAATGTCACCATTACATTTCTCAGCTACTCAGAATACGTTCGATTCTACAAGTGAATATCATGAAAATTTTCACCAAAACCTAAATTGTAACAATAAAACACCGTTTACAGAAATGAAGTCGTTGTCCTTCGCTATTATAATGTAAATTTTGAACCATTCGAGAAGGTTTATGTATACAAGAGAAACAAAAAGTGATGATACAAGTTATGCTGCGATGCGTATAACCACTTAAACTATTATGGTCTGATGGCTTAAACAAACTGTAACTTCGTACTTTCATACATATTGTACAGCGAGGTTGCATTTGACATGAAGTGTATTCATCAGAGTTTATTGATTTCAAAGTTTATTTCATTTTTCTTCCCATTAAAAACTCCAGAAAAAGAGCGACTTAATGATACCATACAGGGTATAAACGTCAGAACAGTATGTCATCAATTGAGCATTTATATATTCACTAAAACATCCCCGCTCAATGTAGCTGGCGTGAGTGATGGGGGAATTTGAAGAGCAAGCTTGGTTGGTTCATCTATTAAAAAATTGAGCATGCCTCTTTGGGCAACATCATCTTGATAAAACATTGCGGTGAAGAGACCAGCTGAAGCCAGCGACGAGCAGGCGCCAGCGGGACTTTCGAACACGAAATGAATGTCGTATTTGTTTTTCCGCGTTGGGAATGAGTCATGGCTGGTTTTATTAGATTCTCGTTCCTTATCCTTTCTTGGCAGGATGCGAAGACAGCCACCACAGGGCGGCCGGCGGTAAGCCATGGGACTCGTAGGAAAAGCAGATTATCAAACCAAGAAACAAGTTATTATATCAGATCAGATCGCAGATAAGATGCCTCTGCGACGTTATCAAGTCCCAGGGCACAATACCATTACTCTATTGCAATTGATCCTCGGGATTAGCCGACGTGAACCGAATGCAGTAATTCATTTCGCGTGAGGGGCATTATCCCCTAATTTATCAATTCCAATTTCCAGATCAACTTCTTGAGTTCAGAAAAAAAACCCAGATATGAGAATGGTGTTCTGATGGAAGCAAAAGAAAAGGATATAGATTTCAAGTGTAGTCAGTAGTGATAGCGCGGAGTATTGCCCTACTTTACCATGGGAAACTACAAGGTTGTGAAATTTTGTCATGTTTTACGTCAGATGTTGGTGATGGAGATTGGACCTGGCATGTTTTCGTATTTCGATACAACCGGGACGGAGTCGGTTTTCAAATCAAGCGCAGACAAGTGCAACGCAGTGGCACAAATCCCCGTATCGAAACTTCTTGTTATTTTTAAAGAATACATCCACCTTTATGTTTGTTGTCATGGAAATTATATGCTCGCCTTAAACCTTTCATATACCTCTGTCTCTGAAATTTGTTCTATCTTTGGAAATGGACGTCAAATTATGCAAAAGTTGGTCGTATTGTGGTAACATTTTATTACGTCGAACTGGTCTTTTCAACCTCTTTCCAGACGTTTATTTTAACCCCATTTGCCTTTTCCTCTGTCCCTCGCGGGGCTAGTTAACTCTAACGGAGCCTATTTTTTATGGAGA
>LD344971.1:0-10188 GCA_001465055.1 Ptychodera flava
AGAAGTTACGTGTCTTGTCGGCAGGGACAAAAATCTTCCCTGATTTCTTGATTTCGCGGATGTCATATTTGAGTTTTCTTGGGAAGCCGTCATTCACCTTCCTGAATTTGATATTATCCACCAAATTTAACACAGCCTCCTCAAATGGTCTCAACTCTTCGACCTGCGGTGGTTGCTTTCTCGATCTAAATCCATATTTGCCATCAAAATTCCGCTGGTCGTCACTAATAAGCAAACGCATCTCAACAATATCTATAGGCGAGCGGCGAATCCATAAAAAGAGCCTTATTTTAGGAGTTTAATGTACCCACCTTACATACGGCCACATCATACATCATTTGAAAGCTTATTATCTCTACTTTAAGAAAATTGACGATGTGGAGCTGCCAAGTAGGGCCATAACATCCTAATTTGCATAATTAACAATGGTACCCAATTTGCATAAATGCGATATAATCGAGTGATATATCAAATGAAAGGTATTTCCATGTAGAATACAAAATGGATATTCAAAGAGATATTGAAATTGATCTCACTGAAAGATTTTCATGTTTATATTGAAAACAATATTTTCCCCTTTTGAATAACATTGAATAACAATAATTAAAAAAATTTAACACATACAGTCACAACACACAGCCACATCATACATCATTTGAAAGCTAATTATCTCTACTTCAAGAAAATTGACAATTTTGAGCTACCAAATAAAATTAGTAAACATACTTTTGCACTATCGAGTGATATATAGTATTTGGTAATGGTTTTTGCATGTAAAACAAATAATTAATATCAAAAGTGATATTTAAAGTGATTTTACTGAAATATTTTCATATTTCTGTTGAAATTAATATTTCCGCTTTTGAATAATGTATTTTAAAAAATAACTAAAGTATCAATGCAACCACAAGCATTATGATGTGAAAAAAGTGCATAGAACATGGAGAAGAAACAGCTGAAATTAGTTCTGAAAATTATAACTTTTTTGTTGAATGTATGTTTTAAAACATAAGCTTTTATAGGTCAGAGGCTGATTCTTCGAATGTGCCTTTTGTTTGGAGTATAATATAGCCATTCACAGCATACGGAAACTTTTTAATGCTACTCAAGAATACCAACATTTTCTTGTAATGTTGTAACCATGAAAACAGGATATATATAACATTTTGATTTTAAAAAATATTGTAAATGATTTGAACGCCAACATTATTTCGTAAAGATGTGTTGGGAAAATATCACCAATTACTATTACGTGCAAACATTAAAAAAATCCACATGAACGACACTATTGTAGTTGTTGAAATGTAGCTCTGTAGCTGAAACAATGTGTCAGAGTAAGCTGCAGTCAAAATAATGGCATGATTCATGATCCAAGTCACTCATGTCATTTCCAGTAAATCTAGTAATTGTAGGAATTCATCATCATCTTCTTCATCAGCATTGTCATGAGTAAAAGTGTTGCCAAACAAAGGTCTGTGCAGGGAAAATTAATTTGACAGCAGACACAATTGGTGACATGTAATAAGAGAAAGCTGCTCCACACATCGTTCATATCTTAGTCGTTTGAATTTTGTGTATGATTTTGTGTATATTGTAAGTGTATATTATGTTATGTTTGGCCGTTTTATGTATGGTGTTGATTTGCCATGGCGAGACGTAGCCCTAATCTACGTATCCTGCCCTATAGCATGGGGTAGCAAGACTAATGTGACACTGCGATCCTTTGATGCTACCTTTCGAGAATAGAGTTGTCTTCATCAGTCCTTCATTTTCTTTCGGTGGAACATGTGCACTGATTGAATGATTGTAGGTGTTACCAACCGAGTTGTTCCTCTGAAGTTCAGTTTGTTCAAGTACGGAAGCTAGAATGTCTACAGTTCATTCAGCCTGTATTTGTGTATGTTCATTTGAATCGGAGATCGGACTGTTGTAGGTTTTGTGAAGTTTGGCATCATCGTAACGCTTATATTTCCGTTTCTTATGTATGTGATTAGGCTACGCTCACAAATAACGGTGAGGGGCGGAGGAATTCGGGTTGGATTCGAAAGTTTTGGGAGATTGTATAGGGGTACTTGGAGTTTTTGATCTGCATATAGGGGATCTGAAAATGTTTTGGTTCCCTTTTACTTTTAACGATTCCAAGGTTTTGAAAGTAATTTAATGAAAATTTAATAACATTTAAATGTCATCCGACTGTCCAAAGTTAGTAATAATTAAACAAGATTTAGAATCGTTTTGTCGCATTTCATTACTTTTATCTCGAAAATGTCTTGTATTTTGTAGTGTCTTGTTGTTGCATGATTGTTCTAATGTATCGTAATTTTTCGCGTTTAACAAGGCCCTTGAATGTTGCCATTTGGTTTCATGAACCACAGTGTATCTGTTGGTTTTGTGTGTGTATTGCAGTCGAGAATGTTCTCTTTGTTGCACCGATGACCTTTATAGATAATGAGGTCTAACGATATGATTTCCTGAGAAGAGTTTTCGAAAATTTGAAAGTATGATGCATTTGTTTATATTTGACATGAATTCATTAAGCTCGTGTTGAGTTCTAATGAGAATCATACATCGTCTCTGAATCTCAGTCAGAGCGATATTTGTTCAGTGTTTTGCTGAATTATTCTCATTTTGTCTTGTGAAATGTAATGTCGGGAATTTCTGGTAAAACTGAAGATCCCGTACCGCACCCAAATACCTGACAGTAAAATTCACTGTTGACTTGAAAGTGTTGTTTTTCAAGATCATTTTCAGCATAGCTATCATGTATTTTGTTGTTGGTTGTTTGATTATGCAATCATTAGATGATCTTTCCTGATTTAATACTCTGCCGACTGATTCCGTTGCTTCATTGTGCTGTGTATAAGTGTACATTGAAACAATGTCTAGTGTTATCAATGTCGCATTGGCCGGAACTTTTATTGTCTGAATTTTCCATGTAAAATCTGTCGTATCTTTGATGTATGTTGTTTATTTCTTCACTACTTGTTTGAGAAAATAGTCAATGAATTCTGATCTGTGAAAGGTTGGACTGCGTCATCCACTTATAATTGGGCGGCCCACGAACTTTCCTGGTGGGCGTCATTTTGTTCACTTGTATTTTTAGCATGAGGTACCAACTTGTAAGTGGTGCTAGTATTTTAAACAACAAATCAATTGCAAGATATTTATCCGTATAATGTGAGCATTATTGTATTTACTACACATTATTTTGAATATTAAAAACGAGTCAAGACATTTACGATTTAATTGAAAATATTCAATAAGAGTATTTTGAATACACGTTTCGAGTTCATGATTCTATTCTACATGCAAATACCTATCATTTGATATATCACTTGATAGTTGAAAAGTAAGTTTTGAGTACTTGACAATGGATTTTTGTAATTTTATATCGTATTCATGCAAATTAGGTACCCATGTGCATTATATAGGCTTTCAAATAACGTTTGATGTGGTTGTGTGATGCGGGTCTATGTGTTAAAATTATTAAAATGTCGTTATTCAAAAGGGGAAAGTATATTGTTCTACATTAGTATGAAAACATTTTAGTAAAATCATTTTAATATCTCTTTGGATATCCATTTTGTATTCTGCATGCAAATACCTTTCATTTGATATATCACTCGATAGTTTAAAGTATGTTTATAGCAGTTAATAAATTTCTAATTTTATATCGCATTTATGCAAATTTGGTAGCCATGTAAATTATGCAAATTAAGGGCCACGTCCGTACTTGACAGCTCCACATTGTCAATTTTCTTGAAGTAGAGAGAGTAAGCTTTCAAATGACGTATGATGATGCTGTACGATTTGGCTTTTTGTATTAAATGTTTTTAAATATTGTTATTGAAAAGGGGAAAATATTTTTTCAATATAAATATGACAATATTTCAGTGAAATGAATTTAAATATCTTTTTTGGATGTCTGTTTAGTATTCTACATGCAAATACCTTTCATTTGATATTCGATTGTTTACAAGTATGTTTCGAATAGTGAATAATAAGTATCTAATATTATATCGTATTTATGCAAATTGGGTACCCGTCGGATTTATGCAAATTAGGGGCTACGGCTGTACTTTAAATATTGTTATTCAAAAGGGGAAAATATTTTTTTCAATAGAAATATGAAAATATTTCAGTAAACCATTTTAAATATCTTTTTGGATATCAATTTTGTATTCTACATGTAAATACCTTTCATTTGATATACCGCTCGGTAGTTTAAAAGTATGTTTAGAGTAGTTAAAATTGAATTTCCTAATTTTATATCATATTTATGCAAATTGGGTACTCATGTGAATTATGCAAATTAGGGGGTTATGGCCCTACTTGGCAGCTCCACATCGTCAATTTTCTTGAAGTAGAGATAATAGGCTTTCAAATGATGTATGATGTGGCTGTATGTAAGGTGGGTACATTAAGTGTGAAAAATAGGTGAGCCTGCCGCTCGCCTACTAGTGATAAGGGCATCTTTGATAAATATAAAGGGCGATACAATACAGCGCTAAAGGCAAGCGGCTACACCGAACAAAGTGAATTCACCAAGACCAACCAATCAGCGAGGAGAAGCAATAACAGGAAGCGTCATATCACGTGGTTCAACCCCCCCTTTCAGCAAGAACGTGGAAACAAACACCGGCAGGAAATTTCTCCAACTTGTCGATAAATATTTTCCAAAGGGGTCTAAACTTCACAAGATCTTCAACAGAAACACAATTAAAGTGAGTTATAGCTGTATGAGGAATATGGCAAGTATAATCAAATTGCACAATAAGAGGGTAATCTCCGGAGAACAGCGTAAGGACCAACCAGCTGATTGCAATTGCAGGGTTAAGTCGGCATGCCCCCTGAAGGGTAACTGTCAAGTCAAAGGCGTGGTGTACAAGGCCAACGTATCAACGGAGGATAACGGAGAGAGGGTTTATATCGGCCCCACTGATAACACCTTCAAGACGCGTTACGCTAATCACATGAAGTCGTTCCGCAACGAGAGATACAAAAACGACACCGAGTTATCAAAATATGTATGAAACTTAAGAAATAAGGGAAAAGACTTTGACATTTCATGGTCAATCATTGATAAAGCATTGAGCTACTATAACATGAACAAGCGATGTAATCTTTGTATATCAGAAAAGCTGCACATTATCAATGCTGACAAATCTACACTGTTAAACAAACGCTCTGAGTTGGTTTCAAAATGTCGCCACCAAAACAAATATTATTTATCGAATTTTAACACTACCTACAAATAGAATGGTTCGTCCCAATCATATATGTAAGAGTGTCGAGCTAGAAATCCTTTCACTCTATCTGAGGATTGCAAGATGCATGAAACTTAAGTAATAGATTTCATTACTTTGTACTTGAAGTAATCTGTTTATTTATAACGCTCTGCTTTTCGCATTGAGCACTGTAATTTCCCTCGAGGACATCTGTATACTTCGATATATATATATATATATATATATATATATATATATATATATATATATATATATTGTGCCAAAAGTGTGCACCGAAAATTGCAACTGAATTGTGCAATTCGTTACTTGCACGGCGTATTTGTATGCGAGTATTGCCCTATTATAAAAAAACACAACGATTCTCCCCATTGAGCTTTAGCTTTTCCAAATTATGGTGACCCCTTTCACCAAAATCAAGATCAAGGTGACCCAAACAAATCAACACCCGCTCCCCGCATGACACTTTATAGTCCATAGGTAGACTACAGTACATGTAACTCAATATAAATAATTCACCTGGGATATTATAATATTTTGCTGCGTTTCTTTGCAGATCGCGAATCTGCTAAATAAATTCAAATTGCGGTGTAAAATAATAGATACCAACATGTTCAAACACTTCCTGGTCAGTGAATTCAATGATGAGTAAAATGTTTCACACACCGTTGCATTTTTGTAAGTCTATCATGACATCAAAGATCCGGTAAGGAAACGTTGATGAGAGGAACCGCCTTCTCTTCGTACGGGTTTGGTGAATTGATGAAAACTTTTGCCTCATTCTGTGCCTCGAAAATCAATAAACTTTATCAGCAATTAAGATTATCAAAATTTGAATAATCTGGTGCGTTTGAAAATGAACAATTGCATTGTTGAAGGATAATGATCATTGACAACGTGTTAACAGCAATCTTTAGATTAATTCTATGGCTAAAATGCTTATTCAAGATACTTCTGGTCTGTCTTTGTTCGCACATAATGAGCTCTGAAAGTGAACACGATGGAGTTTATGAACCTATTATGGTCACTATTGGCTAGTCAATTTCATTCGATTCAATTCAAATATCATATCCACTGTCCATAAAAATTATGTTTACGCTCATCGAATTTTATCGAAACATAAGACAACATAACTCCACAACACTAGATTTAATGAGAATCTAAAATTGACACAGCTGTAGGCATACATGACTTTCTAAATCGACCTTTTTACCAGCCCGGAGTGAATAGGACCGCCCTGAAGGGAGCATATGAAATTGGCGATGAAGAGGACGAGGTAAACCACCAATGATATACAGAGCTTTCATAAACAAGCATTAATTCAATTGTTGTATATTTTGACTAATGAAAACATTTCCCCTGTCTTAAAGGCGCCCTTCTCAATCCCAGGTTCTCGCATTAGCAAATGTGTCAATAGTTCATTAACAGTTTGTCATTCTTTTGTTTTCCACTGAATACTTTATCAAGTACATAAAATTTCCATTAGATAAATCTGATAATTGAGTGGGGGCTTTAACATGTTTAGCGAAAACTAGACTTTCTGTATCGAGGCAATTGATAATTAGATTGACAAAATTGGCACAAATGTTCACACAGACCAGATTTATGTTCTATTGGTGGTTTTCATTATGCTACGGGCCGCTCACCCGAATATCTTGTTTTCAATTAACACGATTGGGACTAATTTGGGATAATTGGATGGTGAAGTAATGCCGATCTAAGCTACAAATGTAATCTCATCTGCTTTTCTTTTTACATTACACACTTGTTTTTATGAGTAATTTGCATTATTGCAACATTCAACTATATAGTACCAAACTCTTTTGAGAAATTTAAAAAATATGAAAATCCAATTATCCAAAATTAGTTCCAATCGTGTTACTTTCGCAACAAAGCAGCAGAAGAAAACATTTCAGTATAAAATGTGCTCTTCTTATGTCATAACACCTCAAAACTAGAGACTGCATACATATTGTTGACCCCCGTTCATGGCCCTGGAAGGGGATGGCGCGGGTAGTGACTTTCTGATTTTGCTCTTTTATTTTCTTCCCTCAAACAAACATGTAGCGCCTCCGATGTCAAAGTTTGTTGGTCTTTATTAATCTTTGATTTTGATGTCGAATGTACAACTGTTGTGACGAGGAATGTAGACGTCATAGTGCGCTCGACGTTTTTATACGGATTGCGGCGACTCAAACAGCTCTTGCGCATATGTCTCTATTCTAAGCCAGTCGTCGTCTGCTAGATAATAGCACATTGATGGATGTTTTCTGAAAGTAAATAACAGAATAAATAGCTTCATTGAGATTTTTGATGGACAGTAAGAGTGGTGCACAAAAACTTCTGTGATCTGCTATACATTCAAACTGTTGGACAACTAAATGTATACGCAAAATAGAGTGAACTGTGTTTGTCCCAGCGGTTTTTTGGTTTCTCCGCAAGGTGACTGGGTGCCGTACGTCGTGACTTTGAACACGATAGAAAACACCGTCTTTTCTAGTCTTGGTTGATAGCTCTGCGAGTGGACAGAACTATCTCCGATGCTGTATTTCGCCCTGTCTAAGCAATTTATTCATTGCTTGGATAATGTCTGTGTATGCGATGTGTGAAGCTGGGAGTAAGTGCTTCACGAATTCTTCAGCATGTGGAAGGGTCGCAGTCAGAAAAAATGGTAACAACTATAAGCCCAGTTATTGAACCACTCTTTTGGAGAGTGGGGATTTGGCCCAGCGGTTCTGTCTATTTCTTCTCCACTAGGTTACTGCCTTCCGTATGAGTCGATTCCGATTGAAAACACTGTATGTTAAAATTTCTGGATAACTCTATATTATTGTATACTTCTTTCTTTTTTGCCCCCGAAACAGCCTTGAATAAATATCTATATTTTCCGGTATTGTAGGAATATCATAAAGTTTCAAAATATTTAATAGGTCAATTTGCTACAACCGTCGCCGATAGAGACGTGTGCATATGCTCTATATAACCATTTTAATCGTTGTTTTCGAATGTCAAAATATTAATCGATTCGTCTCGGTAACATCTTCATGTAAAGATCTATGAACACTTTCACATACTTTAGAAATAGCCATATTCAATATTCTACACTTTATACATTTTTCTTTAAATAATAGTTGGATAATTGTTTGTAACAAACATCTGTTTCAACAGAGACAATGGAAGCAGTTTCAGATTACTTCATATTATTAAGTTTGTCAACACTGCTTCGTAGATGTAAACTGCAGACAGGGAGTTGTTGTTTATATTTGAATTCTAATCTGGTTTAAAATTCAAGTCTACAATAAATATGCAGGCTACCCATGTACAGACTGAGTAATCAACTAAATACTAAATGTATGTTTCTGAATACGATTTTGTGTAGTTAAAAGCTAAACTATCGGGGAAGTCATAAACTTGTCCATTACTGTACATTGATTTTCAGCGATAAATGATGCCATCTTTTAACTCGGAGTTCAGTTACTCGTCACAGGAAAAGGTTTACAAGCAGGTGACTATAGTACGCAACATAATGTGATAACAGAAAGGAAAAGAACTAAAGCATCACAAATAACACACATATACATTTTAAATTTGTTGGCAATTTTTGAGACAGATATAATTTTGGAGGCTAGCAGTACTAAGAATACATGTGCCAGTTTAACCAGCTTGAGATATTTTACTGAGCTTGTTCATTTTGATGGTTTCTGCTATACTTTTGCTAAATTTAGTACATCAGCGAAAAACATGTTATTAAAATTACAAGTGAAAATGTTTGTGAAGAATATAAATATGCGAGTTTGCAACACTGCGCACACATCATGATATTACTGGGCAGCGCAAGAAACGGTAAACTGTACCAGGGTTTCAGTGAGTACTTTTAATACGGCTAGTTTTAAATCGGGTTCAAACACGCAACATACCGGCATCAGTCGCCTAGCGGAGAGGCCACAGAGAGAACCGCTCGGCTAAATCTCCACTCCCGAAAAAGAGTGGTTCAATAGCCGGCTAAGTTGTTACATTTTTCTGACTGAGACCGCTCCACACGTTGTAGAGTTTGTGAAGCACTCACGAACTTAAAGCCCGGGGCGAAATGGACCGGGATCCGGATTAATGCCAAGTTTGGGTGGGCGTTTTGGGGCACGGCTCTGCATAATGAGTCTGTTGGTAACGGTTGCTATCGTTCGCATTATCTGCGTAATCTGTTTGCTCTCAACTCACGCTCTGACAATAAGCTTAGGTACAGCCTTCGCAATACGCGAAAGAAAAAAGAAAGAAGGAAAAAATATCAATTTCCTAAAAACAGGAGCGTGTTGAGTTGATGTACTGACGTTTTTGCTGAGTTGATTCACTGAAGTTCTGGGGTCATCGTTCGAGAATGATTCTGCTACTGACTGCCATATCTACATACGGAATTGGCGCCGTACGTAGTACGCGTAGTGGAAATAATCATCAAGAAAGTAATAAACATAAACATTAAAAATAATCCGAAGCTGGCAATTTCGTATGTTGAAATCACGAATTACCGATCTAAACATTGACTGAGAAACACGGTCAGGAAAATGGTAGGAAACAGGTGAACGACGCGACGTCATGACCGATCGCTAAAATAAAAAAATAAGTTCACTATACATCACGGAAGGATCGAGATTTCCATGAATCTCGCGTACCACGATATCTGTAAGCGATCGAGGTCGGCTGCTCGGTTGCTTTGTCCCCGTACAACTCATCACGATCACGAGTTA
Organism: Ptychodera flava; assembly: GCA_001465055.1. NCBI lineage: Eukaryota > Metazoa > Hemichordata > Enteropneusta > Ptychoderidae > Ptychodera > Ptychodera flava. Next base: position 9,986 of record LD344971.1, read on the forward strand.
TGTTTATTTTCGGAGCAATGGGATGAACCGGGGACTGGGTTCATAGATATCTTCGTTAGTGAAGAAATTGAAGTCAAACCTTTGTCGAAATCATACGATGTAGTGCCAACTCAATGAGCCGATCTCGGACACACGTATCAATAGCCCTAAGCCTTTCAAAGAAGATCGGGTGATGACGCGTCGACGCTCACTTGCTCACCTTG
>LD344973.1:0-10190 GCA_001465055.1 Ptychodera flava
GTAGATAAATGAATAAAATGGGGTGTAAAATTCTTACTTCATCCCAGTTGTCCACGTTTACTTTACTACTAATAAATAAATAAATAAATAAATAAATAAATAAATAAATCTACTTTCGCGTGGTCAGTACTTTCCAACTTTGTATCGCATAACATTTTAAAATTTAAAAGAAGTTTGAGTCCATACCTTTTACAGGTTATGTATTTCAGATATCTGGTGTGGTAAGCAAGTTTTACAATAGGAAATTAAGCCATTGTACACATGTCTTTACTTGTTAATTGGAGAGACAATACACTGTAGAATATTCATAGAAATATACCTTCATAAAAACGAAGAGGTCCTGTCGTGTGCATCACTGTCTGGGAGAGTCAATTTGTTAGATTTAATCTCTCTGCTGACTTACATCAAATCTAATTATGTCTCATTACTTAAGGCTACAAATACTTGGGGCTGTGGGGGTGAAAGAATTCAGGGGGGGTTTTCCGAAATTTAGAGGTTAGTGGAGAGGGACGCGAGGGTTTTCCTCTGCTTATAATGGGTTCCCTTTTATTTTTACATTTACCCGATTCCAAGGTTTGGTAGTTAATTCAATGAAAAATGAATAACATTTTACGTCACCCAATGGCTCTGTTCGTAATAATTAAACAAAATCTAGAACCTTTTTGTTGCATTTCATGACTTTTATCTCGAAAATATCTAAAAATGTATGTATGAATTTTCGTTAAAAAATAAGAAGGCATCGTAATGGGACATAAGCTGAAACTGTTAATAAGTTTTAAAAATTTCGTTGCAATGTATCAGATACAGTTTCTTGGTGTCTCGATCTCTACAGTATGTTGACACACCCAATATAGTTCGTCGACAAAGCCTGTAATAAATATTGGTGATAATGAAATAAGGATCTAGACTGAAAGCCATTCGCCAATGATACAAATGCACGATACACATACACAGGCAACGTTGACAAACTGAATACTGGACAGTTCAACATGCTGTAGGGAGTAGAACAAGAACGCAGTTGTTAAAACTGAACAAAATATTGTCAAAATACAAATACTGTCCTGCTACTGCCTACGGGCGGTGTCACTGTCACTGCACACCGGCAGTGACAGAGAGATAGCTCTGACTTTGATGTAGTTGAAGAAGAGTTTGGATCATATGACTCTCATGACAGTCAAACATAAGTTGCGCACAAGATCAAGCCAGACAGCATCACATAGAATAGAAAACCAGCAGACTTGACAGTTTTCACGGTTTTTGAATTCTGGCATATCAATCAAATATTGAAGAAAAAAGACGGAGTCACCATACTTGATTTTTACAAATGTACGATGACAGGTCACTTTTTCACGAAAAATCACTTAAGGTAGTGACTCAGTTTCGTTGACACATATTTTCAATCAAAAGTTTCACATAGAAAACAGGGTCTCACACCCAACATGTGGTACATTTTCTAATAGGTCTATATTTGAAGAAGGTAAAAATTTTGTTTAGTTGTCAAAACATGCATTGGTATGTTTGTTTAAGACAAAAACATGTGATTTTGAATTTTTTCACTTAAAAGAGTATAAGTAAGAATTGGCAACACCCCTAAGTGATCTGTTAACGGCACTAGACAGCTGGATATACAGGGGGAAAACCGTGTTTTGGATTTTTGAAATTCGCTTTTGTTTCTGCACAGTGAGCCTTCGAAGTGTGAACTGTCGGATTTTCGCATAAATTATCGGCTTTTGTTCACGTTTGTCAAGTTATCGTTTTTCAGGTCTATTCATGAACTGTTAGCATGCGAAGAATCGGGGAAATCCGCCCACGCGTCGCCGACTTACACTCATTTGAAGGTGCGCATACATAGCAAAAATCGGAACTGAGAAAATCGACGATTTGTGTAAACGTCCCATTTTTCACACAAAATCGCCGAAAAAAGTCGGATTTTTGTACGTTTCAAAAAAAAAATCATTCGATCTGGGTCTAGATTTAATATTGGGCATCAGGTTAGAGAATTTCTGACACGTCCTAAACATTAGTTCGCCTAAAAATGATGAAAATTGTGCGTAGAAACGTGAGGCTGGTCAGCGTAAGCGGTGGGTACTATTTTCAGGGCATAATCTGTTTGTCAAATACGTATCTAGCTTATAATTATATTAACTGTACACTGTTTGGTAACGGTTAGAGTCTGGTTACAAGACGAGAAAAGTTTTAAATAATCATACAGCCGGAATGGTTTACAGGTCTGCGTTCTGCCGACGACGCGCGTTCGCTCTCTCGCAAGCGTTCGACCTCCGGTCTCACAGCCCGTAATTTATGCACGTACCAAGTGTGAAATGGTTGCCCAGTTCATTTTAGTGCCGATTTTAGTGCCTATAGTACAAGACGTCACTTGCTTGCTTGCTTGCTTGCTTTCGGAGATGAGACGACCAACTCTCGATGCTCTAAAAAATTCTGTAGTTGAGAAGTTCAAGGAATGCGGGTAAGTCGCACTTGTTTTTGTGGTTTTCACATGTGATCTGCTGCAGTCCTTTTGCTCACCATAAAAAATGACCGGGTTTTCGTGCGCTATTTCGCTTTCCACTGTGACATGTACTATTATGGCCTCGGGTATGAAACCAAAATCAACTTCAGTTACACGTAAAAGCGATTCTTCATGACTTAAAATAAACGACTGAGGCAATACTCGACAGATTCACTCATTGTAAAATTGAAACGGCGACATATCGCGACACCCAGCGACACTCTCTTGACCACAGATAGAAATTGACAGGTAACGATCGTGAAGCGACGTTTCGCGTACGTTGCTGTGCTCTAGACCGACATAACAGTGTCGGATTGACAAATTGGACAAACCATGTTTCCTACATCCATGGACAAACTAAGTCCAAGATATGGGCTGCTGTTATAGAACCATATTTTCCAGTGAAGATTAAATAGATTCTCTTTGGACGAGAGTGTAATCTATAGCCCGGCGTACGATGCTATGTGTTCCGCTACAGCTAATCGCCCCGCTCACCACAGCCCTGCAAAGACCCGTACGTAGGGTCGGTGACTTCAAATCCGTTTTGGGACTTGACGTAAAAAGCCAAATTACTGTCGAAATTCAGCGTTCTTGGGCCCAAGTCGTATCCCTGCCTACCTCAGCTACTCGATCGCTTCCAAAAATGCCAGTCTTTTATTCACTTTTCGTAAATAACCGTCGATGTCGGCAACTCTCTCGCTAGCCCTGCGTACAATGCTGTGTGTTAGCTGTAGCGGCCAACACACAACATCGCGTCCATCAGCTTTCCATTTTGCTTCTTCGGCCCCCGTTTGCGTTTTCTACACTGCTTATAGTATAAACTGCCGGTGATCTGCGACCTACCCTACCTGCGATCTACTCTTCCATTCATGAATAATTAATTAGGTTTATGCAAAAATGTACAGTTTTATGCAAATTTCCTGTGCACCCGTGAAAGATGGGTGAATAGATCGCAGGTACATACTGCGATCTATGCTGACTTGCGAGCTATGCTGCCTTGCGATCTACGCTCCACGATTGCAGATTTTCAACCAAATGTAGCCGTACATTCGGTCTGTTTACGGTGCATGATGTAATGGAGGCCCCCGGTGGAGGCATTCAGCTGATTTATATTTCATTTTCATTTTGTACTTCAGATCCTTACAGCGAGCGCGAGTGTCGTTGGGAGCAAACTACAAATTCGGCAAACTTTGCGTCCTTTTCGCTAATCACCGTTTTCGCTGTAATCTGTTTGCAGCCAGTAATTTTGTTATGACGACTCGGACTGCAAACCTTCAAAATAGGATATTTAAAAATTTCATCTAGCCATCACTTCCTTGCATTGTGTCAAAAACTCAATACTAATGTCTGAGTAAAATAGAGGAAGGTTGCTCCACAATTCTCATTAGTGTATTTTAATGTTTCGTACATATGGTATGGTTCGATTGTGTATTATTTCGGCATTATTAATATTCATGTTTTATCATGTGTGTTGTTTGCTATTTGGTGTAAGAAATTAGCCATGGTGAGATGGTTGTAATTAGGCCTACTTGCGATGTGAACGTAAGAAACTCATGATGGAATAAATAATGTCCTGACAAAGTTGAAGATGTAAGCATAATCGACACATCCATCCTTTAATAAATCAAATAAATAAAATATTCATCCAATCGGTAGGCCTACAAGTGTAGATCAAATTACTACAAGATAGAGTTGGGTAGATCGCATGGTTTTCTGTCAAACACACCTGCGATCAATACTTCCCTTCTACGCCACTCCAACAAATTACTTTACAGCACGCACATCTGTTCTTTCGGTCCTGGTTCACAGAAGAATTGCCACAAGCCACACCTCGATATCGATACGTCCCGCGATTGTCGCAACATCTAACTTTAATAAATGAAGTCGGCCTATCTAAAGGCAGTGTCGGTCTGATCGCGGAACAATGATCATAATCTTAGACGCAGGTGACTGGAATCTAGACTTCCCTCTGAGCTACGCTTTTCAAATATATTTCATTATTACCGTTCAATTGATAAAGTTGATGTAATATTAAATCATACAAAATACAATTATCCAGGACCGATTATCGATGTCACAAGCTTCGCAAGATACGATTCACGGCATCACCACAATGGCAGCCGGGGGTGATCACAGAGAGAATAGCTCAACTCTGCGATCTATACTTCCCTTGCGATCCCCCTCCCCCCCCCCCATCTATACTCCTCTCTGCCACCTACGCTTCTCAAACGTACTATATTATTACAGTTCAATTTCTAAACTCAAGTTAATATTAAATCATACTAAAACAATTATCCGGGATCGATGTCGATGGCACAAACCTAAATACGATTCACTAGCATCACCACATTAGCAGCCAGTGTTGATCGCAGGAAGTATAGCTCGCAGGTAACTCTGCGATCTATCCTTCCCTTGCGATCTATACTTCCCTTTGCTATCTATGCTTCTCCGACCTATTTTATTATTACTATTCAGTTGATAACGATGTAATATTAAATCAGACCTAAACAATTATCCGGGATCGATTGCCTATGCAACAAGCCTCGCAACATACGATTCGTTGGCATCACCACAATGGCATGCACATGGCAGGCAGTGTTGATCGCAGGAAGTATAGCTCGCAGGTAATTCTGCGATCTATACTTCTTCCCTTTGCGACCAACTCTTCCCAGAAGCATTTTATGGTTTCGTTCGATTGATAATTCAAACTTAATACTAAACGTTCGAAAACAATTACACAGGATCAAATAATTTTCGATACCACAAACCCTGCAACATAAAATTCACACCCATCGCCGCGGGGAAGCCATGCAGTGTTGGTCGCAGGAAGTTTACCTCGCCGATATCTCTGCGATCTATACTTCCCTTGTGATCTACGCTTCCCAAATACATTTTGCTGATTTCGTTCAATTTATAGACTCCAGTCAATACTAAGCCATTCTAAAACAATAATAAGGGGTTGGTTATCGATGCCAAAAACCTCACGACATAATAGTCACAGGCGTCACAGCCTCGGTGTCACAGCTCTTCAGTGCAGCCGATGTTAATGGTCGCCGGGCCGGGGAAGTGTAGTTCGCAGGTATAGCTTGAGCCTGGTAACCATAACACTTCCCTTCGAGACCACGTCAAAAGATAAAAATCCGAATTCTTTAAGTTTGGGGCGGGGAGGGTTTTGTGGTGAGGGGGGTTTAACCCAAAAAAGTTTCATCCTGCAAAAACGATATTCTTGTTCGATTTGTCTGAAAGACATGAAAGACATTGACCTGCTTATATTACAGGGACTTTTCTTACTGATGAGCTTTTTTAACAGAAATAAATGTTTTTTTCATTAGAACATTGTCGTTATTTGCAACTTTCCGTCCTGGTAATGTTTTAAGTATGATTGGAATTATCAGAGTGAAGATTAAATGGGAATTCGAACCTCTGATTATTGATATTCATCAATTAAGGTTCAATGGAGGTGGGCGTTTGGGTGTTGGCTCAGAAATTTTGAACTTTTGACGTCGCTCCTATGCAGGTCATCTATACTCCCATTGCCATCTATACTCCCATTGCCTTCTATACTACCATTGCCATCTATATATGTTTCGATAAAAAATCCATTAAAATTTGAACAGCGAGTCCCGCATGTCAATAGCCTATTATTGACAGGCGCGGCGTTGCAAGGTGCAATCGTACGCGGTAAACTTCTACAATTACTCAAAATTACGACTTTATTCATAATTGGGTATACAAAGGCTTTATCAAGCATTCTAACAAGCATTGGACAGTTTATAGGCTTAAATATGGTGTATTTTGGCGAAAAATCTCCCGCGTGTCAATAGCCACATCCTGGCTATTGACAGGCGCGGCGTTGGTGCAACATATCGTACACGGTAAAGTCTACAATTACTCAAGATTGCAGCGACTTTGTCCATAATTGAGTGTACTAAGGCTTTATCAAGCATTCTAACAAGCATTGGACAGTTTATTAGGCTTAAATATGGTGAATTTTGACGAAAAACCTCCCGCGTGTCAATATAGCCAACTTTTGTCTATTTGACAGGCGCCTGTCAATAGCCGGATTCTGTCTATTGACAGGCGCCACGGCCTAAAATAATAGAATTCTTCTCCTTTCTAATATTGGAAAGGTTACTAAACATGGACAAGAAGTTCATCACATCCGTAAGCATAACCTCTCTGTGATTGAGTGATCGTAAAAACCACCTTTCTCCCATTACATTTTCGTATTTACCAGACTCCACTTTGAAATAGGCAGTGCAGTCTGAATAGAACTCGCTGTCATGCATAAGTAGCAATATTTGCATAAATCTAATTAATTATTCATGAGTGGAAGAGTAGATCGCAGGTAGGGTAGGTCGCAGATCACCTGCAGTCATCAGCCATGTTGGATAGCGTCTCTTATGAAGACGTGCGCGCATGCGCAACATGGTGCGTAAAAATTTACATAATCTCCTCAAGGTATAACGATAACGCTGACAGTAATCCGGACCGTTAAAACAAAAAGAAAATAATAACTCGCGCAGTGGTTAGAAGGCCGTGTTTTCACTAAAATTTAAGACATTTTCCAGTACAATGATACCTCACAGTTTTCTCTAATAAAAAGATCATATTTCAGGGGTTCAGAATATGAAATAATCACAAAATCGCTAAAATTTACAAAGGAACCTGAGTCACTACCTTAAAGGCACTGTTCGCAATCCCTGGGATCGCCTTTGTTCTAGTCAATAAGAAGATTGTGGAGGTGTGATAGCCTTTTGTTTTCCACTGAAATTGTAATCTTGTGAGTAAATTTTCTGATGAGATAAACTGGTGCCAACACACGCCTTTAAATAAATATATAAAACCATTCATTTCAAGCTCATTACTGTTCAGAGAGTCTGCCAAGGCAGTACTGAGAGCTTATCAAATTACTGTGCAATGCTACTGCTGTAACTATTTTAACCATATTTGTGATGGTTCTGCGCTACAACTGCTTGAATTTATCATAAAGACTGACCATCCTTAGCCTAGATTCTTTCCGTCTGCTTGCCTCCGTACCTCCGTCCCCGCTACCGTCTAGTCTCGTGAGCAGTATTTCGAGCTGGAGTTGTAAAAACTGCTCATTTGAATGTCAATGGTCACCAACTGAGACCATGACGTCACCAGCGTCCCTTTTAAAGTCAATCACTGAAAATGACCCTCTCATGATTGGCCTATGACTTGGTTGGGAAGAGCTGCAGTGTCAACACAATTATCATATTTGACGTCATATTAATTAGCTCTGCCCAACCAAGTCATAGGCCAATCATGAGAGGGTCATTTTCAGTGATTGACTTTGAAAGGGACGCTGGTGACGTCATGGTCTCAGTTGGTGACCATTGACATTCAAATGAGCAGTTTTTACAACTCCAGCTCGAAATACTGCTCACGAGACTAGACGGTAGTGGGGACGGAGGTACGGAGGCAAGCGGACGGAAAGAATCTAGGCTAGACCATCCTTAACATTCTAGTGCAGTTTGTTACGTTAAACTTTGTAAGCACACAATAATGACATAAATATCAATTCTATGAAGAATATATTAAACGCAAACATCGAAGATGTGAGCGATGTATGGAGTTCCTTTCCCAGAAGCTCGAACACAGCGCAAGGCCGCGGCCTAGCTGTTATTCAAGTTCCACAGCTAAAGTTACGTCCCCCTTTGTTCACTATGACTCGACTTTGTAACCTTTTTGTCACAAAAATTGTCAATATCCCGACAGAAGGCTTACAAGCCTATACTGAAACGAAGGCATGGCGGTCAATAACAAATTACAATGAAACCCCATTATTAACATGCAGCATTTAAAATGAGCGCAAAAAAAACATTATCTCTGAAATAATATGCAAGAAAACTGAGTATAATGGGTGTTTGACAACCAAACGAGGATGTATTAACCGCAGCCCGAAAAATACTGCATCCGGTTTCAACTATGGCCTTGGGAAGGTGTAGGAAGACGGCGTTGCAATAGCCAAACACTTTTGCGCCACTGTGACCATTTCTCATGAGGCTAAAAGAGTACCTGCGGAAGCAATTTTCTGGCACATTTGCATATTTTCCTATGTGATTTCTGGGAGAAGGAAAGGTTCGCAGTAGTCAGCCGTCTTAACACAATGCGCCCAAGCATTACCCCCATCTTTGATTGTAAACAAAATCACCGGACAAAAGCATAGTATCATACGAGATCTCTCGAACATACATTGTTCTTGTAACTAGGCAATACGTTTGTAGACTCGATATTTATCGAAAACGACAGCATTTTTTATCAGTGTCTATGATGTTTGACAGATCAGAACTCAACTGTATCCGAATTCAATACCATCTTAGTTCGCAGATGCCCTCTACAAACTTGCAGCTAGATTTTTTTGGCGGAAAACAAAGTTGTAGTTAACCCGTTAGGGACATGCGCGCAGTACAGCTTTAAAAAAATATCTCGAGATCTCGAGATAAAAAAATTAAATTACGCCAAACGATCTTGAGAATCTCGAGATCTCGAGATAATTTTTTTTAGATTACGCCTAACGAACTTGAGTATCTCGAGATCTCGAGATAAAAAAATTTAGATTACGCCAAACGAACTTGAGTATCCTGAGATCTCGAGATAATTTTTTTATTTTTGCTCTTCGAGTATGTCCCCTACGGGCTTTCATAGATTCCTCCGTACATTCGCTGAATCACTGCTTGATTTCTCTGAGCGTTACTTACCAGAAGTATCTCGCTTGACCAACCTCACCAAGTCTCTACGGCGCCTGCTTTCAGAGCCGTCCGCGCAGAGGGCGTTGTCTTGCTGCGGTTGCACGTACAGCATGACCCAGTAGGCGTAGTCGTAGTCGACTGGATAGCCGTCCGCCGTGTTAATATCCGACTGGACTACGAATGTCAAAGTATCATTCCTGCCGAAATATTCATTAGAATTATCGGTTTACGTGAAAAACCTTTGAATTCGGACCAATTTGAAACTTCAAAGAGAATGTAATTTAAATGAATTTAAATGATGTTATGAATAAACTAAAGACAGTGTACTTTACAATTAGTCTGGGCAAGGGACTCGGAGTCTATATGGAGATCGCAGGAGTATGGAGTCAATACAATATTCAACATTTACAAATTTACTGTCCCCTGGATTATAAGTCGCAAAGGTGAAGTGTCAGTTGTAGTTTCAATCCAACTTTTTGGCAAAGCAGAGATGTGACTAGCGCCTGGCTCTCAGTTACGGACATTGAGAACTTGAAAGTTCAAAGTTGACGTTTCAAATTCTCAACCTGGCAAACTAGTATGATGGTGGTAAGTCAACATGGAATTTCGCCACCACCTGTCCTTGTCGTTTTGTCCTCAGTTTGATTAGTGTTTGATAAAAGCGTGTGTTTTGATATTATTCTTCTCGTTTGTGGGATGGGTATAGTAGACTTAATTTAGAAGGTAACAGTTTATGTGATTACCCGAAGATACTGTATATTGTTTATTGATTGAAATTCCAACTGGAAAACTGGGTAAAAGATCTTTTGACTGTAAGTTCGTGGTTGTCCAATGTTTAAGACGAGATACTCACGATGTTCGTGTTCCTCTTCCAGGGCAGCACAAACTGAAGTACACGTTACAGAACCTGTTAAGTATGTACGCTATAATACGGTGCAAAATACTTTCAATTCTTGAGAACTGAA